>APFE030811231.1:0-12593 GCA_000404065.3 Pinus taeda
CCGATTCCGATAAGTATTCATGGAGATATGAATTTATTTTGATTATGGAATTATTATCAAGCCAACCTACAACTCATGAAGGCTCAGAAGCCCAACAGTCGCATCTATTCAAACATCAACATTGTGTATAAATACAGGAGGACTTTTCCTCATTTGCACTCATTCATCTCATCACATGTCTCTCTCTCTACTGTGCAGAAAAGAGTCTCTTCTCTACTGTGCAGAAAAGGGTCTCTCTCTCACACATGTGAAGCCAAAAGCTACTGAAACTGAAGTTGCAACTGCAGATCCAAACTTTGACTAGTGTGGACCATCAAACCTCCTCTTCTAATATGTGTTGTAGGCTCATTTGAACCTCCTTTGAAGGCTGCAACTTTTGGTGATGGAATCAAGCCGATCTGACGGTTTGTTTGAGAGATCTCGTCTGCCCCAGTTTTGATGATGAAGCTGCTAATGTTGATGCTGCTAATCTAGGGTTTGCTATTGCTGATATAAATAAGATTTATTGTACTATTTCTCTATGCTGAATTATTGAAGATAAAAGAAGATTTGATCAAATGGTTTCCCCCCACATTGTGGGATATGTCCCTAGCTAGCTACCGCATCTTGTGTCTCTTGCCTTGGCTTGTTTTCTGTCGATCATTTAATGTTCTATCTGCACTTTACTTTATGTACATGTGATTGCTAATCTGTGGAATATAATAAGTAAAAGAAGTAAACTGTTATAGGCATAGAACATACCATAAAATAACAATGGTTCCACACTCAACATTATACTTTTGAAAAATCCACTTCTTAGATCAAAAAATCGATTTCCCTAGCAAACTCTTGGTGAAATTATGGTTTAGATGACTATAATCTTGATATAATTCTGACTCTCTCAAAAATCAACTCCAAGGAATCTAAAAGATTCTTCAAAGCTTCCAAACTATTGTTCCACCACTCTAGTTTCCATCACTAATCAAGGTTTTTCCCTCGGTCTACATGTCGACATCATGATTTTGTGCATCCACCTGGTGCTAGGTTTTGCTTTTTATTCTCCATGTCTCCGCTTGGTGGTTTAATGGAAAAACCTTGATTTAAATATGTATGTGGTGGTGTTGTTTACAAAGCCCACCTTACTGGTTGGGTTGTTATGACGTGAGTATTATGATCACATTTTGGCGAGGACGTTGGAGGTTCCAACCCTTGCCTAACCATACTTAGTGTGAAACAGTTTTGGTGTTTGATTAAAATGGTGGAGTGTTAATTTTTGGCACGTTGTATTGTTATAAGGTGGTTGTTTAACTGTTGGGTGGTAGCTTATATTTTTAGGTCACTCGTTGGGCAGGCCGACCTATCCGACCATGCGGGTTTAATCCCCTTCAACCCCATTTAAATGTATTGTGCCATATATATATGGTCTTTAACCATGTGGCCCATTGGGCTATTTATATAATATATTAAGTTGGGGGTTGGCGGGGGTGGCAACCCACCACCCCATATTATTTTATTTTATTTTATTTTATTTATAAACACCAACCATTAAAAACTCGTCGAACAATTTGTGGGGGTCATAGGAAAAATTAAAGAGGCGAAAAATTCATCAGTTCCATTCACCGCAAAGTGAAAAATTGTCGCCCCATTAGTGGGCACCAAATTTAGCGACTTCCACCAAATTTAGTCAGACCTCCAAATTTAGTTAGTGACTTGCTAAATTTAGCTAGTGGGGCCAAGTTCGTTTGTTGACTGGTCTGCCACATTAGATCTGTGGGTCCCACTAGGTCTGCTAACTTCTCTGCACATATCATTTGTGCATCCTACCATGTGGCAAAAGGTTGACTTTGACTTTGACGTTGACACTTTTGTTGATTGGTACAAACTTCAAATTGCAATAAATTTCTCATATGGACACAGATTAATGCGTTGTTTGCGTGGTTGGAAAGATATCGCTAAGATCTATGAGTTGGTTCTATTTTCACTGCATTTTAAAGACTTTGATTTTTGAGCCTCTCTAAAGCCACCTAGATCACTCCTTCCTACTGAGGAGATTTTGGTCCTACAAAAGCATGAACACAATTTCCAATCTGATGTACTCCCTTATTTTCACACCAAGTTCCCTAACATGCAACACTACCTTCTCCTTCACCTTTGTATTTTTGAGCCATAAGTGATGAACTGACACCTGTACTCTATGCAAACCTTTAGTAAAACTTGCAAAATACATGTTCCTACAAGATCGAACATGACCCAAGCAACCCCATACTTTTCAAGAGTTTATAACACACCCATTGTTCAAGTTTACGTTAGAATCATATAAGAAACCATAACACAAACCATCAAATAAAAGAACCAAAAATATCACCATGTTTCTTTCATAACTGATGGTAAACACTTCATCACTTTTACAATTATTTCACAACATGTGATTTACAAAAATGTGGTCATGTTTTACTACTTAAAAATTCTACCCATATCATGCCCAACCAAGTGAATGGTTTCTCTTCTTGTAGTTGGCTTTCTCATTGATCAAGTTCAATAACTGTTCCTTCACAGGTGCTTTGTCCTTCCTCAGATGCTACTTTGGATGGAGCCTCCAACATGTGCCTCTCTAATCTCCACCTCTGTTGCAATGGTTGAAAAAGTTCTTCTTCTACCATACTTTTTTGTTCTTCTCCCTTCTTTAATGTGGATGTTGGCTTGAGGGGGCCTGACCTAGGTTCAACATTAGTTAGCCAAACAAATCCCTACACTACTAGCCCTTTCGGAATCAGCCCACGAAGCGTGGACTAAAGTCTCACCCGAAGCAGTATGGGGGGATGCTGGAACCAAGTTTCTGCACCCTTGATATGGTTGTGATGTCTGTTTATTCCAGCTAGACCTGCCTTCACACAGGTTGCTTAACCCTCTATTCCACCCTTCAGTACCTTCGCAAAAGGGTACAATCGGCTTCCACACAGCCGTAACCAGGGGCTAAAGTCCTTTTGTGTTGCTAGGGCAGCAAACTACGATCTCTCCCAAACTAGGCTAAGTGGTTTTCTTATCTTATTAACAGATCTTAGTTAGATTCACGTAAACAAATGTACTTACTTACGTTCACTTAATCAATACATTTACATACATTCGCACATCATATAAGCATTATAAGTGAAATTCATACCCAATATAACATATGCATAAACAGGAAAGAAAGACACAGAAATTGTAGAATACTTCTCTTTATTGATAGTTCCGAATGATTACAAACTTGACCTACCCTACGCACTCAGCTATAGGGCTTCGCGAACTCAGCTGCGGACTTCTAGGCCTCTGTGCACTTAGCTGCAAAGCCTCTACTTACGCTACGACCCAACCTAGACTTTTGTTCTAAAGATATGACTCAATTATTCATGATTCTTCATTTCTTTTTCCTACTACTTAGATCTTAGCTCTATTTATACAATCCCATGGTCCGCAGACCATGGGTAGATCTTTTACAACTGACATTACATTACCAAATAAGGGCAGACAACCCTACGTGCTCCGCGACCACAAAATGCGGAGTCTTTACATTTGGATTACAAAATTGGACCAAAATATAGGCTTTTAGCCCCAAAACTGCCCTTGGGGGATCCCACGCCCAACAGGCCCCCAACAAAAACATCATGACTCGCCCTTG
Organism: Pinus taeda; assembly: GCA_000404065.3. Lineage (NCBI taxonomy): Eukaryota > Viridiplantae > Streptophyta > Pinopsida > Pinales > Pinaceae > Pinus > Pinus taeda. The sequence goes on from APFE030811231.1 coordinate 3,638, forward strand.
AGTCACTCTGCAGGTGCGAAGATCTTAGCGCAAAGACCTCCCAGCTACATTTGGATCACCGCAACTTTGACAGTGCACTGAGCGTCTGCCTACTGGACTTATTCCACTCGTTGTTCGGTGACTATCATTGAACTGCTACCCTGAATCTTCTGCTGACTTGCCTGTAGTTGTGTATCTTTTCTTCAATGGAGGTTGTGATTGTGTAAACCTCATCTATACATGGTTGTAGGTGCACTATTAATACTGTTTCTTTGTGCCGAGCGGCATTCGCTTGTTCCTTGAGCGCCTTTGCCTCCTGCATTCATGCAAGCCTTTGCATAAGGGCAACCGTCTACATAGTCCCTTTGACCTCATCGTATTTTTGTTGTAGCTCGTGCACCTCTGTCTCTAGGTGCTCGACATTCGGGTCCTCCTATAGAATGGTTGGGACCTTGAATGCCTGTTCAAAATGTTGTGTGAAATCTGCCACTGCACTATCAACCATCGATATTGATGTTGTAACAGCGGTGGTACGTTGTTCCCTGATTTCTGGTGGAGTTGAAGGTTGAGCCTTCACCTACAATTCTACAATCTGGAGGTTCAGCTCTAGCTGAATGCTGGCCATCTCTTCTCAAGCATCGTGCACCCCTGTGGCTAACTTCCGGACGCGTGCCTCCACAAGTTCTTCTGCCTAAATGTCCAACTCCGGTACCATCCAAGAAATTCTCTCTACTACTTGCATAATTTGCTTATTCTGCTCCATTGCCTCGTTGCCCTGTAGGCCCAACTTCTCGATGTTGATGTATTGCTCACTCATCACCTGTAGAGCATGATTCTCCCTAGCTCGAAGTTCTGCAGTGACTCCATCCTGCAAGAGGTCCCAATATTCAAACTTCAGTGCAGGAACTCGCCCGTGCAGCCCCTAAAAAACAATGTCATTTGGGAGCAACGGAGTTTGCAGAGAGCCCTTGTTCTCATCTATGTCTTTCGGTAACTTGGCTTTACCCTTGCACGGAGGAACATATTCTGGTAACCAGGAAATAGGGTCTGCACCCTGGGTTTCAACTTCCATTTCCACGTCCTCCTCATCCACCAGGATTTCTTCAAATTCTTCATCGTCGACCTCCAGATTAATGGCCTTCCCCTTTTCTTGCAAGGTGAGCTTGGTCCTTTGTGGGTTTCTAAGCAAGATGCGCACCAGGATCATAACCTACTTATCCTTCTTTGGTCTCGGTGTTTTGGGTGATTTAGGGACTTCAACTATCACTCTGGCACAGTCTAGGGCTTCCACTACCGCAATTTCCTACGCAACTTCCTCAGGTGTCGACATCATTCTAGTTAGGAGGTCCTGCGTCTCCTTCGGAAATGTTTCAAACACTGAACTTTCTCTCAAAGCCTCAAAATTCGTAAGGTCCATACACGATTGATAGCACAACAACTGAATTTTCAAAAATCTAATTGTTTTTCGCTGGAAAACCACTTGTAATTTTGAATTCAAATTCGACCATTCCCCCCACATTCGGCCCATTAAGGCTAGATTGGCAGCATATTTTCAAGAATCTAACCCATAAATTTCACCTTAAATGCCTACTACCCACTCCATTTGGCCTCAAACAAATCATCAAATCATGAATAGTGACTTTAACGGTCACTTTCTAGCAGACCTGTGCACCAACGCAGTTGTCTTCGCGTTGTCGCGGACCCTGTGACACTTCGCTGCGTTGCGCAGTCCTGACATAGCGCAACTCCCCAACCTGAGTAGTGTAGTTATTAGTCCCATGCCTCCTTTCCACTGCCTGGAATGCTAAGACTGTGCTACTTTCATTTAGTCACATGGCCCGATCACCGATGTAGGGCTTCAAGCGACTACCATTCACCTTTCCTAGGAAGGGTTCTCCATTTAACTTGACTAGCTGTACCGCACCACTGTTGGTAATATCCTTAATAACATACAGCCCTAACTAGTGCATCCTAAATTTTGTGTGGAATTTATCAAACTTACTATCATACAACAACACCAAGTCATTCACCTTAAAGGTGCGCAGCTTAATATATCGGTCATACCACGCTTTTTCACACTGTTTTTGGACCTGCTGGTGAAATCCAACCAAAAATCTTTCTTCTTCAAGCTCATCCAACTGCGCGAGCCTCTCTTCCATGGCTCCGTCATCCGTCATACCTATGAGCACTACTATTTGCAGACTAGGCACAATGTATTCCATAGGCATTATCGCTTCAACTCTATATACTAACCTAAAGGGTGTCTGTCCCGTTAGCTTCTTGCATGTCGTCCAATAAGCCCATAACACTGCAGGTATGCATAGGTCCCAATCACTTCGTTGAGCATTGCATACCTTGGTCAGCATGTTTTCAAGCACTTTGTTGAACGCCTCCACTGTCCCGTTATCCTGTGGGTGATAAGGTGTGCTCTTTTGGTGATAGACCTGAAATTCCTCCATTAGTGCATTGATCGTCTCATTCAGGAAGTGGGTACCATGATCACTCATCAAGATCTTCGAACATCCAAATCGCGTCAGTGCATGTTCAAATAGAAACTTCGTGGTAGTCATGCCCGTGCAATCGTTCACCAGTTGCGCTTCTGCCCAACAAGTCAAGTACTCTGTCGTAGTGATAATGTAAACCGTGCCTGCCTTTCCTTGAGGTTGAATGGGTCCTACAAAATCTATTGCCCATTTTTTAAAAGGTTGCAATGTCATTTGTGGATTCAAAGGCATTTCATCCCTCCGTGATGGCCTGCCTGTTCTTTGACATACATCACATGCCTTGCAATATGCTTTTCAATCCTGATGAAGGGTTGGCCACCACAAACCTACATGTAGAATCTTCTACGCAGTTGATCTCCTTGCATAATTTCCTCTCGCAGTGCCCCCATGAGTGTCCACGAGGATTTTACTTCATTCAAACTCAAGTACATACCTTCGCAGTATTTCATCATTCTCCATCTTGTATATATTCCCAATAATGATAGAGAAGTTTATCACACGCACCACTAATTCCTTCTTTTCTGGACAAAGTATCCTTTCAGCATAGTTCTAGTTGTTAGAAAGTGTATTATATCCTCAGAATGTCCATTTGCGATGTGCACATCAAAGAATTGTGCGTTAGGTAATCCATCCTCCAAATTAGTGGGTTCCCCACCTGTCTTGATGCACGACAGGTGATCTGGTCCCACATTCAATCTCCAGGCTTCACAACAACTTCAAAATCGTACTCTTGGATCAATAAGAGCCATCTGCAAATTTGCCCCCCAACACAAGCTAAATTACTAGGTACTTCAACATGGAGTACAAGTGCACCTGTTGAGGTTGTAGGTTTCCTTCATAGGCCTACATCCATTTGGCCAGATGCTTGCGCAGATCATCCTGCCCATCATACTTGTCTGTCAGTTGCATCTTAGGTTTCCCAAATCATGCTCTCATCATCCTTCTACATTCGCACCAATCATCAAAGCTTCCTTTGTGCATACCCCACCATCTTGTGAGCGTAGCACGTAGTACCTAGTCCAAGGCTTGGAAGCGTTGTTTTTCCGGAACCTCCCTTTCAAATGCATCCAAAAGGGTATCTACCTCATTTAGAAAATCATAAGTAGGAATATTTCTTACTTCTGATGAAACGCAGCGCAGCTACCGGGTCATCGTGTTGCAACTCAGTGTAGTTACTCCATGTAACTGATTCTGCCAGTGTTTAATTTCTTCATCAGAGTCCGAAGTGCAGGAACTCTCGTGCTCCCATGTAATCCTTCCATCCGTGGTGGGATTCACCCAATCTTGGTCTCACATTGTTATCTTATAGATGCAATCCAGATCATCATCACTCTCATAGTTGCGGACTGGTTCCGTATATCACAATCCTTCAGAAGGATCTAGGGGTATTATTACACGTAGTTACTTCTTCTCAAAGATCATTTTTCACTTCTTCAGATTGATTACCCCGTTCATATCAGTAGCCCAGTCAATTCCCAGGAGCGCATGGTAGGTATTGTTGTCATCAACAATCTCTTTTACTTCCAAATCTACCAACGTCCTCGCTCCCTCAATATCCAAGGTTACTCCCTGTAGCCACCCCATGGGTATAATTTTATGTTGATTCACCATCCTTAGCTGAATCAAAGACCATTTTAGCACAAGTCTCCCCATTCACTCCCATGTCTATTTTGGTAGAACATTCGCATCTGATCCAAAATCTAGAATGACTTGATCCATTTCATACTCTCCTATTGGTGCAGTCAGCCTCATCTACTATCCCATCCTCATCTTATACTTTCCAATATTTCGTACTACATGTGGTTCACCTAGCACGGTTCCAGCGCATCTATTGATGAGCTCTTGTAACCCTTTCATAGCCTTACTGTCATGTAGTAAGTTCATACAGGTTTCCAGGAAAGTTGTGAGCATAGATGGGTCCATCTCCGGCTCCACTTTATCTTTACTTTCTGACGTGGAGGCCTTAGTGAATCTCTTCTTAGCTTCCATGAAGTTTTCATGAGTGCATTCCAAATCAAACTCAGTTTCTTTTGTCAGGGCTTTGCGAACCCAAGTACCATCTTCTACCTGTTTCCCCTTGTCATCTCCTATCGTGATTCCACTTTGGAGCACTATATTTACATTCAGATCTTCCTCGCGTGGCTCAGACCTCCTCATCTATAGGTTCTAAGTCAGGGGAGGTGGTAGCACCCCTTTGTCTTGTATCCTAGCTATCAACGTAGGACAATCTTCTACCTCATGATCAAACAAGGTGCAATACTTGCATGACAGATGTGTTGGATTAGTAAAATTGTAGGCATAGTGTCCTAGCCCTCCGCAATTGTAGCAAATCAACTGTCCTAAACCTCTATTAGGTCCTCCTCCACCTCGGCCTCGTCTGCACCCCTAAAATCCTATCCGCGCCATCCCTGCATTCTAGTCAAGGGACCACATTTTGGCCTGAACCCTATAGGTGGGTGTTATGTCAATTATCAATTCATAGCTCTTGCAAGTACACTCATCATGTCCTACTAACCTACAAAAGTTGCAGAACAACTGTTGCAGTGTTTGCACATAATTCTATAGCAAGTGACAATTATCTGTGGCATGTTTTCCGGCTACCTGATAGATAGCGCACCACAAAGTAGGCGCCACACTAGGTCATGCTTGAGCTTCTGGCCTTAAAGGCATCGGTCCTCCTCCTGTAAGGTAATTTGTAAAGACCGAGCAATGGTCTTTGTCATAACCCTGACTCTTGCATTTCAATCACCATACTTCTTCGTGTAGCTATGGCTGAACCATCTTGTCCTGCTTCAGACTTTGCATCTAAAGGCACAAATTCTTCAGCTACGCATGGATCTGCTAGACTACTAGATTAGGATCCTGCATTGGAGTCTCGTGCAGTCACATGGAAATCTCCAAGGCCTCTGCCTGAGTTGTTATCTTCTGTTGCGACAACGCACTCCTTAAGTGTGGTAGTAGCGAAGCCACAAACCACTCGTGATGTTTTCCATTTGTCAAATTCATGTTGGCTTCACGAATTGTACTTTTCAGCCTCTAATCCAGTTCCCAAGGTGTCTCATCTGGTTGCATCATGATCTCTTTGAATCCCAAAATCGATTGCACTTCAGATTTAGGCGTGCTAAATTCCCTATTTAGTGCTTCTTCGATGTCCACTACTCTAGCATTTGGGTTATTGTTGGAGTATCTAATATACCAGGTTAGCATGTGATCTTGTAGAGCGCTAACTAGTGTCACTTTCTTTATATGGTCATCTGTAACACCTTGAGCCTCCCATACAGCCCTCACAATGAACCAAAATTGGTCCAGATCCTCATTTCCCAAGCTTTTGAACAAAGGAAACTTCACTGTGTTTGCCATACTGAATCGCAGTGGAGGTGGAGGTGGTATGGATGAAGTTGGAGGTGATGTTGGTGAAGCTAGTGGTGGTGTGGGAAGAGGTGGTATTCGCGGGAATCCTTGTTTTATCAACTGAATAACACTTCACGGAGAGACCTTCACGATCCCTTCTTCGTTCCCTCATGGAGGTGAAATCAAGGGGCTATGCTCTAGACCTTTATTTCCTTCATTTCTATAAAAAAAAATCGCTTCACGTAGCTCTGAACATTAAGGTAGCTGCATAACCCGCTTTTCGCACAACAAGATTTTAATCCAAGTATTCAAATATTTCACGTACTTTCCTCGCGGTCCTTTGAAAAAATGTCGCTCTGCCTCGCTATAGCTGACTAAGGTGTCAGCCATGAATTCAGTCACAAATCCTCCTATGATGCAATCGAGCTAATGATCGACAATGCGGGCGATCTTATCCTCTGATGCTTCCAACCTTCGCACTAGTTGTAGGGTCCACACAATAGGACCATCAAGTTTCCACCTTCCTTGGCTATCTGCTAGCTTCGTGATCCACTCATATAGCTCAGTAGGAAAGGAGGTGAAAAAGATTTTGTGGATCTTCGTATGTAGGTACCTGTCTAGCCACTGTTCTTTTGACGGTCGTGTGTTTATGTTTTCCTGTGCCGCGAAGTCGTGGATCCTTTTGTCCAACCAACCTTTGATTTCTTTCTTAGTTGGATTCCAGTGACACGACATCACACATATCTTATGCAGGTTCTGGTCCCAGCAACGGAACCCTTTGTTGGCTTGAGGGGGCCTGACCTAGGTTCAATGTTAGTTAGAAAAACAAATCCCTGCACTACTGGCCCTTTTGGCATCAGCCCGTGGAGCGTGGATTGAAGTCTCACCCGAACCAGTATGGGGGGATGTTGGAACCAAGTTTCCGCACTCTTGAGATGGTTGTGAAGTCGATTTATTCCAGCTAGACCTGCCTTCATGTAGGTTGCTTAACCCTAGGTTCCACCCTTCAATACCTTCACAAAAGGGTACGATCTGCTTCCGCGTAGCCCTAACCAGCGGCTAAAGTCCTTTCATGCTACTAGGGCAGCAAACTATGATATCTCCCAAACTAGGCTAAGTGTTTTTCTTATCTTATTAACAGATATTAGTTAGCTTCGCATAAACAGATGTTATTAATTTCGTTCACTTAACCAATACATTTACATACATTCGCGCATCATATAAGCATTATAAGTGAAATTCATACCCAATATAACAGATGCATAAACAGGAAATAAAGAAACAGAAATTGCATAATACACTCAGTTGATGCATTAATGCATCCAACTGGTGCTACTCTAGTTAACTGAAGATTCCCTCATTAGAAACTCATGCATGTCTATTCTGAGAAAGACCCAGTTTAGATTAATGTCAAGGATAGTGTACTATCAATTGCATGTGTTTTCTTATAAAGAAAACTCATGCATGCAGTTAAGGTATTCATCTTTGAGGATTGAACAGTTTTAAAGTGTTATGAAACCATCTCACAAAAAGATAGAAAAGATAGTTGAATGCCTTAGAATTCAACCTCTTCGAGGGGTCAACCTCCTTTACATTACACAAATGAACAATTCTTGGATGATTCAAATGAAAAAACATCCTTTCCTATATATAGGAGTCTAAGGGGTCATAATATAACCAAGCCAACCTAACAATAATAATATAAAGGCACAAAAATAACAATAGAGGGATTCTATGAGGCACAGTAATAACAATATGGGGATAATAGGGGCACAACAATATTAATAAGGGATACAACTACAATAGTAATGGTGACATCACTAGTATTATAGGGATCTAACATGCCCCTCTCCTTCAAAAAAGTATTGTCTCAATGCTTGAGTAGTTTTGGATGCTTCTGTATAAAATTATCATCCTCCCATGTGGAATCTTCGGTGGATAAGTTCTTCCACTTGATGAGATACTCCAAAATGGATCGATTTCGTAGCTGTCGAGTTCTTGTTTCTGTGACTGATTCCAGTTCTAATATAATTTTTCATTCCTCGTCAAGTTCTGGCAATATTGTTTGAACTAGGAGTTTGTTGCCGATAACCTTATTTAAACATGAAACATGGAAAACTGGGTGCACTCTAGAAGTTGCAAGAAGCTCCAATTTGTATGCCATAAGTACCAATCTTTTGCAAACACTTGTAAGAACCATAATACTTCGTTGATAATTTATTTATCCTTCTTAGCTTGCTTGAGGGACATTTGTTTATATTGGTTGTAGCCGTAGGAATACCCAGTCACCTACATCAAAACTTCTTTCGCTACGATGTTGATATGCCTGTTGTTTTATTCTATTATGTGCCAACACGAGGTTATCCTTTAAGAGATGGAGAACTTGTTGATGCTCGATGTGATGTTCCACTGCTTGAACCTTAGAATTTTCTCTTAAATATGATGTGATGGATGGTGGTTGATATCCATAAAGTGCCATAAATGGGGTTTTTTTGGTTGCAGTATGGAAGGAAGTGTTATACCACCATTCAGCCGGAGGCAACCATTTGACTCATTGTGTCTATTTGGCAGATACAAAGCAACGAAGAGATGCTTCCAAACATTTGTTTACTATCTCAGTTTTCCCATAATATTGAGGATGATAAGATGAGCTATGAGTTAACTGAGTACCAAGACAAGGAAATAATTCTATCGAAAAATTTCCAGTAAAAATGGGATCTCTGTCACTTACAATAATCTTTGGGTTTCCATGCAGCTTTTGAATTGTTTCCATAAATGCAGTAGAAACTGTACTGGCCTTAAATGGATGTGATAATGCACAAAAGTGTGCATACTTGGTAAGTTTCTCAACTACCACCATGATGATACTCTTCCCTCAGACTTGTGTAAACCTGTGATAAAATCCATTGAAACCTCCTCCCAACGTTGGCTTGGAATGGATAAAGGTTGTAATAGACCTGGTGTCTTAATTGTTTCAACTTTATTTTGTTGGCAAACCAAACATTCTGCCGCAAACTTTTGAATATCTGATTTAAGGCCCTCCCAAAAAAATTCCTTCTTAACCCTGTGGTATGTTTTTAAAAATCCCGAGTGCCCTCCTAAGGGAGAAGTGTGCAATTCCA
>APFE030811249.1:0-25598 GCA_000404065.3 Pinus taeda
ACACATAAAGCCACATGAATCCCAAATAGTGTTGCAAAACCCTGGTCTTTCCTTTGCCAAAAATGCAGATAAAATATGTACAATAGAGTGTCAAGCTATTCCCAAGAGTCCGACCCTGAAAATGACTAAGAAAATACATAATATAGGCAAGCCAACCCATTCCCTTGCCTCTAGGGGTCAATCTCATCATCCTAGGAGCTATTTCAACCAACTCTAAACAAAGCACTACAATCTAGGCAGTCAAAACAACTTGCCTCTATAAGCTAGGAAACCAATTCATTCATTAAATTTTCACCTTTTAGTGAATGAATATTCTAGAATAAGTAACTAAGTGTCAAAATAACATCATGTTTCATTAATTACATCAAGAGGAGTGAAAATTCACATCACAAGTCAAAACTGGTCAAACTGGCTTCATTTCCTGAGCTGAAGATGAAAATTGTGCCAAAAAACCCTGTGCGTCGCGCGCCTGAGCCCTATGTGCCGCGCGCCTGAACCCTATGCGCTGCGCGCCTTTCCACCTGTTTTTGGGGAACTTCCCGGCATCCAAATTGAATTCCGGTTGGTTTGTTGGAAAGCCCTGGATGTCTTCTTTCCAACCCAAGTGGAATTTTCCAATTTGGTGTCCATTTGCCCCTCCACAAGTGCATTCTCCTGGAAGTACTTCCTACTAGTGCAAAAGGTGGCATAAAGGTGATTTTCATGGTGTTTTTTAGCCTCTTGGTCACCCAGAACTTAATGAAATTCTTTGGAAATAGCTGAGCAGGTATAATTCATCATGAAAAATCCAAAACTACAAGCCATTTGTGATTTGGACCTCCCAATCTTATGGGTCGCGCGCGGCGCGCTACGCGTTGAGCCAAAAAACCTGTTTTTAGGACAAAATTTTCAAAATGACAAAAATTTCTCCGAATTTGCTCAAATTTGGAGTGAAGACCCTCTATCATGTATTGTGCCTTGCCAATGAAGCCTCGACCAAAATTTGGAGTGGATCGGGCCTTTTTTGCCGTTTTAGTGCCTTGCTCAATCACCTCTTTAGGATCTTCATTTTCGCTTTGGAAACATGCATGCGAGCCGAATAGTGAGTTTTCATATGATGAAGCATGTCCTTGTCTCTGTTTGCCTTTTCCAACAATTTCTCCAAATGAGTGTTCACCCGGATGAGCATAGACTTTTGATCAATCGGTGTCAAATTATCGGGTGTCTTTCAGGCCAATTCTCCGTCTTCCCGGATTTGCCGCAGCTCATAAAGTGTATATTCATCTTCCAGCTGTTTGTTGCGCTGATCCAAGTAGTTGATCACCCACTTAGCCATCTGCAATTTCTTTTGCAGTGAGTCATTCTCAGCCCTTTGCTCTCGGATGATCTCTTTTAGCTCCGAGCTAGGAGAGCTCGCATCAAGATCAATGATATCCGTTTCCTGACCTCCTGAAGGACCCTCATCAAACATGGGCCTCTTGCCCCTATCCTAGATCTGTACCTGTGCCAAAGAAGAAGGTGAGACCCCTTCCACATGATGTGGAGATAATACTCATTGTGCTGATGAAGTCAACGAGACCCCTTCCACCCCAGGTGGAGATAGTACTCGTCGTGTAGATGCAAATAAGGCCATGTGGCCTTGCTGGTATGTCACATATGGAGGAGCACTTATATGCTCAGTGTCAGGAATGTCTGGCTGGTGTGAAGGCGCTCCCTCATCATGAACTATCTCAGGAGGCAGCTGTAGCGCTGAGAAGTAATCACGGGAGATGAAATCCTCCTAAGCAATGCCCTACTGTGCTAACTGATGCATCACTATGATTTTGATCAACGCGTAATGATATATGCTCTTATGCTGATGTGCTGGGCTCTTCCTTTGTACTAAAGGCACCATCCTCTCTATGTTGTGACACATGAAAAATAGAATGTTCATCATATGTACCCTCGTGAAATGCATCAACAAACGAACATGGTACGCATAGAGACGCGAGAATCTGCCCTCGCAACTGAAATATTGAATGATGAGTTTCATCAATGGTGCAAACTCATCCCTCAGGAATCTGAAAGGAAACACTGCACTCAAGTGTCTCATATACCCGAGTTTGATATATGGCTCATAGTAGAATCTATCTAACAGTTGGCGTTTACTCCATTCCTCCCCTAAATTTGGTATCCCGATGGCCTGAGCAATAGTCTTGGGTGACAAGGTGAAATTCACTCCGACAAGGTTTACATGACCATCCTATACATGTAGAACAAATAAACAGACTAGTTCCCGATGATGCTGAGTTTGTGAGATCATCTCACAGTATTGGAAGCATGATTGGCGCCAAAAACAATCCATTGTAAGTGGGCAAGCTTGCAATTGAGCCAAAGAAGTAGGCTCCTCCCTGACATGCTGACCACTTTTTCCACCTTTGTGATACCTCCGTGGCACATTTGGCACATTTACCTCCGGTGTAGAATCACTATCATACTCCTGCTCATAGACTGACTCGGTCTCTGACATGTCTTTGAAAACAAGATAGCTGGAATATATATGCTAATGTATAAACTGTGTGCACAATTGCCTGTAAACTGTTCTTTTGCTCTAAAAATGTTGTGACCAAGGGGACACAAATGCACAAGGGAATATTAGGAAAGGTAAAACATTAGGGAATTAGGGAATTTGGAAATAAAAAACAAGGGAATTAGGGAAGGGAAGGGAAATGAAAATCTTGGATTTTAGGGTTTTGGGATGTTAGGTAGGGATAATGTGTTTTGTAGTAGAGGTGAGGGACTAGGATTTGAGGGATTGTAGTGTAGGCTTTATGAGGGAATTATTGGGGAAAAATAATGGTGAATTTGGGAATGGGAAACAAAGGGAAATGGGGAAAAAATGATAACCTTGGTTACACTCTGTTTTTGAAACCCTACAGCAATTTTTTGGCATTCAAACCCTACAGCAATTTCATTGACAAAGGAGGGCTTTCCACTTGGTTTTCTAAGGCAAACATATCATAAATCCATCATATTAATCTTTCAAAAACCAAGCACAAGTCATGGATATGAGCCTACCTACAAATTTGTACGGAGAGGAGGCGATTTGGTGTTTTTCCAAACAAATTTCAGGTTGAATACCCAGTGCGTTGCGCGCCTCACCCAACGCGCCGCGCACCTCTGATGTGCCGCGTGCGTTTAGTTTTACACTGCATTTTTGTGCCTGATGCACCGCGCGCTCCTGATGCGCCGCGCAGCCAGTCCAATGCGTCGCGTGCCCCTGAAACTGCTCCAACTTCCTCACAAACTCATAATTTCGCTTTGAAATGGTGTTCTTCACTCTTGGCATGTGGAATGAGTTGAAAATGATGTGAAATATCTTTATAAAGACTCCCTTTTGATTTTTGCTTGGTCCATAACCCATTTTTTTATGTTTTGTCATTGACACTTTTTCAGGATTAATAAACTTCTGACCTTTTTTGGTTTCCTCCTTAAATTTGGTTGAAATAATGATTTTCTTTGACAATTTTTGCAAGGATAGCTGTGATATGATCTGGCAAAGGAGACCAAGGTTGCGCTTCGACAATTCAAGAAATGAAATTTTTGAATTTTTTTTACAAAAACGAGATGACGACTTATCTTCAAAACAAAGTTTTGAAGAGAAGTCCTAATTTATCTGTATAATGATGAAAATTATTGAAGTAACCACCTATCGAGGACATTCCTCTGGCCTGCTGGTCTTCTTAGACTTTGCAAAACAAGATTGACTCAACCCTAGACCTAATGACCAAGAACCATTGTTATGACCTAGCCAAGAACCAAGCCTCATTTTTGTGCAGTGCCAAGCACGAGGGGAACGAGTGACACAAACCATTCCGTCAAAGTTATGGCATGCCTAACGAAATGCAACTGATTGAAACTGATGGGACACCTAAACATGAAATGCAAAAAAGAGCTTTCATCTCTGACGGAGGGATAACTAGACCAACTCTAACATTGGCTCCAATGGGGATGGTAGCTCCTTGGAGATGCCAAGAATCACAGATCTCTATAATAGCTAGAGAGTGCCTTCATCCATTGGGCAATGGAGTCATTATTCCAACACAAAATTTTGACAATTGGACTGAAAAAGCAAAAACCTCTTTGACCAAAACAAACTCGAAACTAAAAAGACTGATACAACTGACTTGACAAACTTAAACCAACTAACCTCCATTTTCAGAATTATAGCCTTCACTGCGGGCCCTAGACTGAAGATGAGAAGTTAGTATACATGTGCAATAAAACAGAAGTAAAACGATATGTACAATGATGATGAAATGAGCTGAAAATACTCAGAAGTAGTATCTTTTTAATAGTCGACCATTAATCGACCCTCCAGGATACTCATCTCCATTCATTTCTTTGAGAAGAAAAGCGTTTTGGCCACGATACGCTGCAATCTTGTAAGGACCCTTCCATAAATTTTCAAATTTGTCGTGCTTTCCTTTGTCTTCATGTCGAGCATCCCACCTCAAAACTACCTCATCTAGCTAAAATGTGTCCGCTTTTGCCTTCCAATCATAAATCTTTTTGATGCACTCTTGCAACTTGCAAGTGTTTTGAAATACCTCCTCCCGTGTCTGCTGTAAATGGATCATCTGATTAATCCTTCTTTGCATAGGATCTTCCTCACTACCGGCTTCCTGAAGCAATTTGACTACCGGGACAACAAGCGAAGTAGGAAAATCCATGTCTGTCCCGTACACCAGCTCGAAAGGAGACATGCCAATAGACTTTTTCTGACTCACCCTATCAGCCCATAGTGCATTTACCAACTTCTTGTGCCAGCCCTTTTTATTAATTTCTAGCAATTTCTTAATGATATTAACCAAAGATTTATTATATGACTCCGCCAATCCATTTCCCTAAGGATGGTATGCAGTTGAATGTCCCAAGATAATATTGTACTTATAGCAAAACTTGACCATCCTTTTTGATTTGAATGTTGCTGCATTATCTGTGATTAACTTGGACATCCAAAACGTGACAAAATATTGGTTTCAAGAAAAGAGATAATTACTGCATCCGTAGCTTGTCGAGTAGGAATCGCTTCAATCCATTTCGTGAAGTAGTATGTGGCTATCAATATCCATCTATGCTATCCTGATGATGCCGGATGAATTTCCCTGATGAAATCCAATCCCCACTGCTAAAAAGGTGCACTAATTTCAATTGGTTTGAGAGGCAAAGGTTGTATTTTCTGCTTCCCTTAAAAAATTTGGCATTCGTGACAATTTTTAACAGCCTTATATAAATCTGAAAACATTGAAGGCCAATAATAACCTGCCCTTAGAATCTTGTTCGCTGTGGTTTTCCAAAACAGATGGCCTCCACAGTCACCTCTATGAAAGTATTCCATAACTCTTTTGGCTTCTTTCTCTACCAAACAATTCAATAACATTCCACCAGGGTCTTTCCAAAACAATGCGGAATCTAGTATGCAGAATTTTGCAGCTTTCAATTTCAATGTTCTACTCTTATTTCTAGGCATTCCGGGAGGTGAAGACAAATTCTGAAGTACATATAAAATGTCAGCATACCAAGGAGAGGAAAGAAACATTTCAGATACCTGAACTGATGAATTCTCCTCATCTTCATCGGACATGGCAGCAATCAAATTTATATCTAGAACTTGCAAATTCGTTTCAGCCATTAACTTGGCAAGTCCTTGTCCTTTGATTAGTTTGGTTGGTTTAATCTCCACATCATACTCTAACAATGTAGCAATCCACTTACCCTGCCTTCCTTCTGGATCTGCCTGTACTAAAATATATTTAACTACTGCATTAGGAACATAGGCTAGAATGTGGGAATGCAATATATACACACGAAAATCTTTCAAGGCCTTTACAAGCGCAAGTGCTTGCTTCTCAATAATGTTGTATTTCAATGCTCCATCTCTTATAATCCGACTGAAAAAAGCAATGGGATTTTCAATTCCTTCCCTTTTCTGCATTAATACAACTGAGAAAGTGTGCTCAGAAGCAAATGAGAACAAAATAAAATCTTGTGTGTAGTTTGGGCTGATTAAAATAGGAGCTAAAGAAAGAGCTAACTTCACTAAATTGAATGATTTCACTGCCTCTTCGGTCCAATTTACCTGACTGTCCTTTTCAGCATGCTCGTGATTTCTCTAAGATGCTCTGCTAGATTTGGAATGAAGAGACGCAGAAAATTCAGTTTACCATTAAAGGACTGTATTTCTTTCTTGTTCCGGGGATGTTCAATTTGCTGAATGGCTTCAACACGTGTAGGGTCAACACAGATGCCATCTTTAGATATGATGTGGCCAAGAAGCTTGCCCTCATCCATGGAAAAAAGACTCTTTTTCGAATTCAGCGAAATGCCATATTTTCTGCACTTTTGGAAGGCAAATTTCAAATGATACAAATGTTCTTCATCAGAATTTGAAAACACAGTTAAATCATCAAGATAAACAAATAAAAATACATCTTTCTCATTGGTGAAAGCCATGTCCATTGCACGCTGAAAGGTAGCTCCTGCATTCTTCAAACCAAACGACATTTTTGCATAATGAAACGTTCTCCACGGAGTGGTAAACGTTGTCTTGTCACGATCATCTTCATGCAGTAGAATTTGATTATATCCTGAATAGTTGTCGAGTAGTGACATCCTTGATGCTCCAACTACTCGCTGCAATATGTGGTCCATTTTTGGTAGTGGATAATTGTCTTTTAATGAAACCTTATTCAAATTTCTGAAATCAATACATAAACGGATCTCACCTGTTTTCTTTCTCACGGGCACCAAGTTTGATATCCAATCTGAAAATCGGATAGGCACAATGATTCCTAACTTATACAATCTGTTTACCTCTTTTTCAATTGATGGTAGTAGCTTTGGATTGATTCTCCTCAACTTTTGACGAAAAGGCTTCTGATTTGACTTAATGGGAATAGTATGCTGAATGATATTTGTGTCATATGTTTTTAAATCTGAGTAATCCTATGCAAAAACATCAGAAAATAAAGACAACAATTTCACATATTCTGCCTTTACCTTTGGTGATAATGACTTGGATAATTTTACCATCTTGGGATTCGTAGCTAGCCCAATATTTACTTCTTCAACACCTTTTTCAGTTGGCCTCAATGTTGGTTTACGAGCTACATCATCTTGGTCGAAGAGTTCTTCCAAAGGGATCAATCCCTTAGGAATGACATTATCTTTAAGTTGCAGCACTTCCATTTGATTTACTTGTATATCATCACTACTATCATCATGTTCTGTATCTATGGAGGTATCTTTGAACTTACCCTTATTCTATAGAAACTGATTAATCTCCTCATCATCCTAAAAGACTTGCCAACATCGCTGATTTTCTGGAACTGTGGGACGATGTTTCACATGAATCTCAAACTTGTTGCTGGAATTCATCGGAATTTTTAAGTTGCTTGCTGCCTTAGCAAGTCCATCAGCAACACCATTTTGTATGCGAGGCACACATGTCAAGGTATGATCAGAAAATAACTTCAAAATATCTAAGACTGCATTTCGATAAGCTCTCATGCGAGGATGCTTGGCTTGAAAGTCACCTTTAACCTGCTTTATCACCAACTCTGAATCACCATAGACTGTAATCTTTTTCGCTTTCAGCTTTTTAAGAATCTTAAGGCCAGGAATTAGAGCTTCGTATTCCGCTTCATTATTAGAACAATCAAATGCTAGCTTGTAGGAACACACTCTCACTTTGCTTGGAACCTTATCTGTAGCAGAAAATGGACTTCGAATCCAAACACCAATTCCAGCTCCATCACTACCGACTGCGCCATCAAAATCCATGGTCCAAAGACCATCTTCATCATCCTCTAAATGTTGAAATTGTACCGGCTCTGATTTTTCTGTTTGCTGCCCAATTTCTTTAGCTGATTTCTCTAGGATAGTTTGCTTTTCTCTTATTTCTTTTTGCATAACTTCTCTAAAATTCTCAATGATTTTTGGTATATCTTCCGCTTGAACTAACTGACTATCTAGATCATTAAAACTATCAGCAAGCAACACAAACAACTCTAAATATGTATTTACATAATTTACAGGATGATTGATTGGCTTCTCTTTGTTGGTTATCATGTATTTCATCTTTTTCTCTTGATATAACTTTCTCATTTGACCAAAGACTGGAATTGTTGCATAAGAGAAATCTAACTGTAGTGTACCTTTCAATTTTGCTCCCCAAGATCTCGAAAGGAGCATTCCAAATCGTGGAGGAATATCCGCCACAACCACATCCATCAAGACATTCTTCGCTGGAATTTGGTCTAAGCTAACAACCAAATCTTTGATGAGCTTGATACATCTCACACGGCTGGAATCAAATGAATACAAATCATGATATCTCCTTGTAATGTCTAATCCCAGCTTTTCCATGATCGCCTTTGGCATCAAATTGTGCGAAGCATCCGAATCGAACATAGCATTGTGCAAAACATATTCATGCAATCTCAAACTGATATAAAAGGGAGGAACATCACTATCAAGGGACTCACCATCCAATGCCGGACCAAATATCAATTCTGGCTGATCATATTCAACGTTTACCATGTTAAACATTGGGTCAAAATTTATAATTTTAGAGACTTGACCACGGTAGCTGCTGTTCTTCATGATTTCTCTCAAAGGAATGGATATTTTTAATTTGGAAATTTCATTTTCCAAACTAAATGTTGAAACCTTTTCGACTTCTTTGACCAGAACTTCCTTCTTATCCTTGATTATACTTGCCTGATTTTTCCTTTCTGCTGATGATACTTTGCTAGTTGTAGGATCAATTGTCTCCTTTCCTTTCTTCTGTGGTATGGGTGAATCTGTCTTTGGTGTTGTAGCTTATTTTATTTTCTGAATTGGATTGATGGGCACATCTCGGTTTTTCAATGAGTACTGCTTCTGTTGAGTGGACAAGGCATTCAAATATCCTCTTTGGTAATCATCTAAATCTGCATCATTTGCTAAGATAAAATCTTCATCTTGCTGGGCGCCTGAACTCTCTCCATACTCTTCTTCTTCAGTGATGTAAATGGGCAGATTGTCAGGAGTAAAGAAGTGATTTTGGTCCCCTACTACATCAGCATCGTCATCTGAATCTTGACTCACAAAATTATGCAAAAGAGGAGTATTGGTCTGCTGCTGGGCTGCCGGCTCTTGTGCTCTTTGTTCACGCTGCTTAATTCTGAATTGTGGCTGTTGCTGGCCATGGTAATTTGGATTACGAATCTGCGTTTCTGATTTGTAAAGGTTCATTATTTTGAACATTTTTTCCATCTCACGAAGCCAAGGCGGTTCCGATGTAGACTCTTCCTTTATAGTCACTCTTTTCTCTGCTTTCAACTGTGCTCTCTTATCATTTAGATTCGCCTCAACACTAACGGCGATCTTTTGCAAATCTTCTAAGGTAGGTGAATCTCTGTCTCGTAGTGAATAAGACATTTCCAGATCAAAGCCATCCAGGAATTTAAGAAGAGATGACCTTTTGGACGGCCTTAAGTCATCTGGAATTGCATTATACACAACATTAAATCTGATAACATAATCTTGAACAGATTCACCAGGATTACGCTTGATGTTGGTATACTCTGAAGTGATTTGCAACAGATCTTTCTTCATCTCCCACTGATCTAGAAACAAGGTCTGAAGTTCTTGTAGTGTATTGATACTCCTTGCTTGTAAAGCTCTGAACCATTTACGAACCTCTCCTCCAAAAGTCTAGGCAAACAACCTCATTGAAACATTTTCCGCATCAATTTCATGCAGGTCCAAAAAGTCCGTCATTCAGACAATATGCTGCTGAGTTGATATACTTTGTGGTGTGCCATCAAATATAGGAATCTTTCTCTGATAATCAGAAGGCATAGGATCCAAATTGGCTGGAAAAGTAAGGGGTGCAAATCTGGCAGCCATGGTTCTTGGTGGATTTACAGTCGGCCTTGGAGATGTTGGTGGAGTAGGTGCAGCTGAGGTGTGAGGTGTATGAGGAGGTATCTGTGGAGGAGATGCAGTTTTAGGTATGGAAATAGTAGATGAAGGCGAATTGATTGCAAACTTCTGATCAGAAATATTTGGTTGCACAGGGATGGTAGGAATGAAAGGCGGTTCAATAGGATGTCTAGAGGTAGATGTCGCAATAGATGATCCAATGGTAGCAGATGTAGTTTCTAGAAAATCAATGATATTCGTAACCTCAATTGTTCTTTGGAGCTGTCTTAAAATGAAATTCTCAATAGACTTGTTAGACTTTTCAATTTGAAGGGCGGCCGCGAAATCAGGATCTGGAACTATAGAATCAAAATCATTTTTAGACTTGGTTTTGAACAATGACAGTTCAAACTTTTCATCAAAAGGAAGTTCTTCATGATATTCAAAAATTGCAGGACATGAATGGGATTTAACCATGGGAGTCGCCGAGCTTTCTTGACGGAGGATCTTTCGAATCAAATTTGAATTCTCGTAGACAGGGGGCGGGTTAGGATCTGGATTAGCTCTTGTATGTCTTTTTGAAGCCAGTTTGCTTTTCAAAAGATCGTAAGAATATAAGTAATTCAGCCTATCGACTTCTAGACTCAATCATCCAAAGGTCTAGAACGAACAAGTTTACTAGGGTGATTTGCAAATCAAGTGTTCACAAGCTAACCAGAGATCGACTGAAGCAACATTTATCTACTTCCGCTTATGCATAGCAAAAGCGTTTCGAAAGCTACCTGGCATGACTTCAGACTCCGTCTAAGACTCATGAAACAAATACATCAACAAGCAAACCATTGCGATTTCTTCCCCAGTGGAGTCGCCACTATGTTTGCACTCAAATCTACCTTAGGCTAAAATAAGGTAAAACTCAAGGCTACATCAAACCACTCTCAGCCTCATAGCTAGCCCTACGAGGACAGGAGAGGCCTCTCTACGAGTCAATCTCGGCAAAAGGTAATCAATAAGGTTGATATGACTGAATTGATAACTAATTTTAGGCTAGGCATGAATTACAAGGAGTTTGAAATTGATTTTTTGAAGTTTTGTTGAATTTAAGGGAAAGGCAATTTTGGGTGTGGGGATGAGGCACAGTTTTTGCAGAGGTCTACTTGGGGCAAGATAGGCGATTGTTTTGATGCATTTAAAGAGAATGAATGGATAGATGAGACTGGTGAGAGGTTAAGGAGAGCAAGAAACTTTCAAGGATTCTCCATAAACAGATGAAAACATGGAAAATCAAATAAACTTAAAGGCAGAGCATAGCAAATTATGGATTCTACCTTAACACTTCATTTGTTCAATTGCAGAAGATAAGAGAAGGAAAGTGGTACACATAAAAAACTTAAAAATACTTAAATAATCACACCATCAACACATAAAGCCACATGAATCCCAAATAGTGCTGCAAAACCCTGGTCTTTCCTTTGCCAAAAATGCAGATAAAATATGTACAATAGAGTGTCAAGCTATTCCCAAGAGTCCAACCCTGAAAATGACTAAGAAAATATATAATATAGGCAAGCCAACCCATTCCCTTTCCTCTAGGGGTTGAGCTCATCATCCTAGGAGTTGTTTCAACCAACTCTAAACAAAGCACTACAATCTAGGAAGTCAAAACAACTTGCCTCTATAAGCTAGGAAACCAATTCATTCATTGAATTTTCACCTTTTAGTGAATGAATCTTCTAGAATAAGTAACTAAGTGTCAAAATAACATCATGTTTCATTAATTAAATCAAGAGGAGTGAAAAATCACATCACAAGTCAAACTGGTCAAACTGGCTTCATTTCCTGAGCTGAAGATGAAAATTGTGCCAAAAAACCATGTGCGCCGCACGCCTGAGCCCTATGCGCCGCGCCCCTTTCCACCTGTTTTTGGGGCACTTCCCAGCATTCAAATTGCACTCAGGTTGGCTTGTTGGAAATACCTAGATGTCTAATTTCCAACCCAAGTGGAATTTTCCAATTTGGTGTCAATTTGCCCCTCCCAAAGTGCATTCTCCCGAAAGTACTTCCTGCTGGTGCAAAAGGTGGCAGAAAGGTGATTTTCATGGTGTTTTTGAGCCTCTTGGTCACCCAGAACTTAATGAAATGCTTTGGCAATAGTTGAGAAGGTATAATTCATCATGCCAAATCCAAAACTACAAGCCATTTGTGATTTGGACCTCCCAATCTTATGGGTCGCGCGCGGCGTGCTACGCGTTGAGCCAAAAAACCTGTTTTTAGGACAAAATTTTCAAAATGAAAAAAATTTCTCTGAATTTTCTCAAATTAGGAGTGAAGGCCCTCTATAATGTATTGTGCCCTGCCAATGAAGCCTCGGCCAAAATTTGGAGTGGATCAGGCTTTTTCCGCCGTTTTAGTGTCTTGCTCAATCGCCTCTTTAGGATCTTCATTTTCGCTTTGCAAACATGCATGCAAGCCCAATAGTGAGTTTTCATATGACGAAGCATGTCCTTGTCTCTGTTTTCCTTCGCCAAAAATTTCTCCAAATGAGTGTTCACCCGGATGAACATAGACTCTCGATCAATCGATGTCAAATCACCGGGTCTCTTTCGGGCCAATTCTCGGTCTTCCCGGATTTGCCGCAGCTCATAAAGTGTATGTTCATCTTCCAGCTGTTTGTTGTGCTGCTCCAAGTAGTTGATCACCCACTTAGCCATCTGCAATTTCTTTTGCAGCGAGTCATTCTTAGCCCTTTTCTCTCGTATGATCTCTTTTAGCTCCGAGCTAGGAGAGCTCGCATCAAGATCAATGATATCCGCGTCCTGACCTCCTGAAGGACCCTCATCAAACATGGGCCTCTTGCCCCTATCCTGGATCTGTACCTGTGCCAAAGAAGAAGACGAGACCCCTTCCACATGATGTGGAGATAATACTCGCTGTGCTGATGAAGTCAACGAGACCCCTTCCACCCCGGGTGGAGATAGTACTCATCATGTAGATGCAAATAAGGCCCTGTGGCCTCGCTGGTATGTCACATATGGAGGAGCACTTATATGCTCAGTCTCAGGAATGTTTTTCTGGTATGAAGGTGCTCCCTCATCATGAACTATCTCGGGAGGCAGCTGTAGCGCTGAGAAGTAATCACGGGAGATGAAATCCTCCCAAGTAATGCCCTGTTGTGCCAACTGATGCATCACTATGATTTTGATCAACGCGTAATGATATATGCTCTTATGCTGATGTGCTGGGCTCTTCCTTTGTACTAAAGGCACCATCCTCTCTATGTTGCGACACATGAAAAACTGAATGTTCATCATACATACCCTCGTGAAATGCATCAAAAAACGAACATGGTACGCATAGAGACGCGAGAATCTGCCCTCGCAACTGAAATATCGAATGATGAGTTTCATCAATGGTGCAAACTCATCCCTCAGGAATCTGAAAGGAAACACTGCTCTCAAGTGTCTCATATACCCAGGTTTGATATATGGCTCATAGTAGAATCTCTCTAATAGCTGGCATTTACTCCATTCCTCCCCTAAATTTGGTATCCTGGTGGCCTGAGAAATAGTCTCGGGTGACAAGGTGAAATTGACTCCGGCAAAGTTTACATGACCATCCTGTAAATGTAGAACAAATAAACGGACTAGTTCCCGATGATGCTGAGTTTGTGAGATCATCTCACAGTATTGGAAACATGATTTGTGCCGAAAACAATCCATTGCAAGTGGGCAAGCTTGCAATTGAGGCAAAGAAGTAGGCTCCTCCGTGACATGCTGACCACTTTTGCCACCTTTGTGATACCTCCGTGGCACATTTGGCACATTTATCTCCTGTGTAGAATCACTATCATACTCCTGCTCATAGACTGACTCGGTCTCTGACATGTCTTTGAAAACAAGATAGCTGGAATATATATGCTGATGTATAATCTGTGTGCACAATTGCCTGTAAACTATTCTTTTGCTCTAAAAATGTTGTGACCAAGGGGACACAAATGCACAAGGGAATATTAGGAAAGGGAAGACATTAGGGAATTATGGAATTTGGAAATAAAAAACAAGGGAATTAGGGAAGGGAAGGGAAATGAAAATCTTGGATTTTAGGGTTTTGGGATGTTAGGTAGGGATAATGTGTTTTGTAGTAGAGGTGAGGGACTAGGATTTGAGGGATTATAGTGTAGGCTTTATGAGGGATTGGGGAAAAATAATGGTGAATTTGGGAATGGGAAACAAAGGGAAATGGGGAAAAAATGATAACCTTGGTTACACTCTGTTTTTGAAACCCTGTAGCAATTTTTTGCATTCAAACCCTACAGCAATTTCATTAACAAAGGAGGGCTTTCCACTTAGTTTTCTAAGGCAAACATATCATAAATCCATCATATTAACCGTTCAAAAACCAAGCACAAGTCATGGATATGAGCCTACCTGCAAATTTGTGCAGAGAGGAGGCGATTTGGTGTTTTTCCAAACAAATTTCAGGCTGAATACCCAATGCACCACGTGCCTCTGATGCACCGCGCCCGTGTAGCTTTACACTGCATTTTTGTGCCTGATGCGCCGCACACTCTTGATGTGCCGCATGCCCAGTCCAATGCGTCGCGCTTCCCTGAAACTGCTCCAACTTCCTCACAAACTCACAATTTCGCTTTGGAATGGTGTTCTTCACTCTTGGCATGTGGAATGAGTTGAAAATGATGTGAAATATCTTTATAAAGACTCCCTTTTGATTTTTGCTTGGTCCATAACCCATTTTGTAATGTTTTGTCATTGACAGTTTTTCAGGATTAATAGACTTCTAACCCTTTTGGTTTCCTCCTTAAATTTGGTTGAAATAATGATTTTCTTTGACAATTTTTGCAAGGATAGTTGTGATATGATCTCACAAAGGAGACCAAGGCTGCGCTTGGACAATTCAAGAACTTAAATTTTTGAATTTTTTTTACAAAAACGAGATGACGACTTATCTTCAAAACAGAGTTTTGAAGAGAAGTCCTAATTTATTTGTATAATGATGAAAATTATTGAAGTAACCACCTATCGAGGACATCCCTCTCGCCTGTTGGTCTTCTTAGACTTTGCAAAACAAGATTGACGCAACCCTAGACCTAATGACCAAGAACCATTGTTATGACCTAGAAATTTGAAACAGGACTGTAAATGACCTTTGAAGGCTTGTTTTTATGAATAGACCTGAACCAGCAGTGCCAAGCACGAGGGGAATGAGTGACACAAACCATTCCGTTAGAGTTATGGCATGCCTAACGAAATGCAACTGATCGAAACTGATGGGAAACCTAAACATGAAATGCAAAAAAGAGCTTTGATCTCTGACGGAGGGATAACTAGACTGACTCTAACATGGACTCCACTGGAGTCATTATTTGAATGGATAACACAAAACCTTTGACACATTTATTGAATGAAAACTTGACTGAAAACTGACGGAAACTTGACTGAAACTTGACTCAAACCGACTCGATGGCAAACTGAAATAACTTGAAAAAACTCACTCAACAGACCAAACACAAATGACTCATGATTGACCTAAAACAAGACTTTACAAAGCTTTTGGAAAAAAGGAAGAAATCCATCAAGATTTGGAATCATGATGACAACCACCTGCATACTAATGAAATATGTACAAATCATGTGTAATGAGATTTCCAATGTAACCAATCCAATAGATGGCTACATACCAAATTTCTGCTCTCACTTTTCTCGAGCAGGCGGAACGATGTACATGTAGGCAACTCACAATAATCATTGAAAGCAAGGCTTATGATAATGAACTAAGCAACGTTTATCTTCTCTAGTGCTTGCAAATGGATGCCGAAGGGATCTTGATAATCCTGAAGCACTATCTTGTCTTGAGATCCAGCAACAAAAATACAAGTACTCCCTTCATTATGATCTGAAAGAACAATTGATTTCCAAGGGATAGGAATGCACAGAGAAGTATGTGCTTCTGCCATCTGAGTGTTAGCTATAGGTTCCTTGACCATGATAAATCCTGGCATATTGTCTCTCTCAAGCTCATACTCCTCATCTTCATGGTCTAGGTCATTCTTAAACAAAAAACAATCTTCAAGATTATAAAACATGATAGCCTTATCATCTTTGTGAAAGAAAATATTATCTATTTGCTGATCTATAAAATTGATTACAAGACCGTCATCATTTTCAAAAGAGGAAGAGATTTCACCAACACTTTCCTAGCTATGTGTGCACTGCAAATCTGTTGTAGCTTCGGCTGAAACAAGACCTTTCAAAAGTAGATCTATCTCATCTTCAGACAAAGGAGACAATGCCTTTTGTTTTCTTCTGCTTAAACAGTAATTATCTTCATATGCCAGGGCATTCAAACTATCATTTATTACTGAGTTATCGAAAGGAGATTTATCACTTTCTTGCACAAAGATTTCTTTCTGTTTTTCATGAATTGACTGGATTGCTTCTTCATGAAGGTTGTATTCTAATAATGGACTGATAGTATGACTGAGAACATTTAGATCCATTACTGTGTCTTCTGCATTCCAGATGATTTCAACAACAGAGTTCTCTTTGATGGGCTTCAGCACAAGATATTCTTGGTCATCACGATCTGAATATGAATCTGAAGTAGCTGACTGGACATTATCACAATCTACAATCTGCATGTTGTCTTCTTGTATGGGCAGATCTGAAATGTCATTCTCCCTTTCATCATTTTCAACCATAGGTAGGTCCACCCAACCTAATATAGGGTCCAAAAAAACTTTTTCCTGAGGCGCTGCCCCAGGCCCTGTAGAGGGGGGCTACCCGCCCCCCTCAAACCCCCCGGTTCACTACGTAGGCTAGTCATGGAAAGAATAACACAACCCAACATTCTCCCACTTGTTGTTTTCTTTCCATAGGGGGACACAAGAGAGCTTAGTCATTTATTTAGCACTGCAACACCCATTGTTTCTCTACACCAAGGGAAATTCTCAGAGCTCACATATTTTGTCAATGCATCTATAGTATTCTTCAAAGTGTCCACCTTTACCAGCAACACCCCTTTGTCTTCTATCATATCCCTCACAAAGTGATACTGAACATCAATGTGCTTTATCTTTGAATGGTAAGCAGGGTTCTCTGCCAAGAAAATTGCACTCTGGTTTTCAGAGTCTATCCTTATAGCTCTATATACTAACCCCATACTTGAACACAATCTCTACAACCAATCTACTTCCTTGCTTGCATGAGTGGCTGCCATGTATTCTTCCTCTGTAGTTGATAGTGCCACTACAGATTGTTTCTTACTCATCCAACTGACTGCACCTCCAAATAGGTTAAACACATAACCACTTGTAGATATTCTCTGATCTAGATCTCCAGCCTAGTCCACATCAACAAAGCCACGAATATCAAAAACTTTGTCCAATCCTAGTCTTCCTTGGTAGCACAAGCCATAATCACTAGTGCCACGCAAATACTTGAAACTCGCTTCACTGTTGTCTAATGCTCCTTCCCTGGTTTTGACATAAGCCTGCTCAATAATCCCATTACGTGTGCAATGTATGGTCTAGTATAGACCATCACATACGTTAGGCTACTGAGTGCACTTGCATATGGAACGTTGGACATATCCTCTTCCTCTTCTTGTGCCTTGGGACACTGTTCAGCAGATAAATTTACACCTACAGGAATAGGAACCTTCACCAGTTTACTATCTTTAATATTAAATCTCTGAAATATTGTCTCGACATACTTCCTTTGGTTTAACTAGAGCTTCCTCTTTGCCTGATATCTTTTAATTTCCATGCCCAAAATATAGTTTGCAGCACCAATATCTTTCATGTCGAATTTGGAGGACAATTGGGTCTTCAAATCCTGGATAATTTCTTTCTTATTTCCAACCAAAAACATATCATCCACATACAATACCAAATAAATAACATAGTCACCAATTAATTTAAAATACACATAATGATCTTCTTTGCTTCTGGTGAAGCCAAATCCCGGTATAAATGTATCAAATTTCTGATACTGCATCCTTGGTCACTGTTTTAACCCATACATAGACTTATTTAACTTGCATACTAGTTCTTTCTTACCCTTCACCGCAAAGCCTTCAGGTTGCTTCATGTAGGTCTCCTCTTCCAGATCCCCGTCAAGAAATGTTGTCTTCAGATCCATCTATTCTACCTCAAAATCAAAAGCAGCAACAATAGATAAAAGTAATCTAAGAGAAGCTACCTTAGCAAAAGGAGAAAAAATATCACCAAAATAAATTCCTGGCACCTGGGAATAACCTTTTTCTACCAACTGAGCTTTGTATTTCTCCATCTTTCCTTCTGCATTTGTCTTCTTCTTGAACACCCATTTGCTGCCAATGGGTTTCCTTCCAGCCGGAAACTGTACCACATCCCAAGCCTCATTTTTGTGCAAAGATGTCATTTCATTAACCATGGCCTCATTCCAGAGTTTTCCATCCTCTGAATCTACTACTTCCTTCATAGTTCTGGGATCATCATTAGTAATAGATAAAGCAAAATTTGAATAGAAAGTAGATGGACTATACTTTTTTGGCTGCCTTCTTTCTCGAACTGATCTTCTCACACCTTAAGTTTGTGGCTCTTCATATTCTGATTCCTCCTCTGTTGTAGAGCCTGATTCTTCCTCATTTAGCTCAAACTCTATCTTCTTAGGTTCCTTTGGTTGGACTTCATGTTTAATAACATATTTTTCCTCTTTGAACACCACATCTCAGTTGTACACAACCTTCCTTGTTACTAGGTTCCAAAGCTTCTAACCCTTTAAACCATCCTTATACCCAATAAAGATGCACTTTTAGAATTTACCATCCAACTTGGTTATTTTCTCCTTTGGAACATGTACATATGGATTATGTTGGATACCTATACCAATAGGTTTCATATTTCATGATTGGCTATAAAAGGTCCAAATATGCTCTGCTTTGATAAGGCAAAGATCCCATATTTCCATAAGGAGACAAGGTGTGTCTGAATCTTGATAGGGACTCAATTTTGATGGATGGTCCAACAGC
This sequence comes from Pinus taeda, assembly GCA_000404065.3. Lineage (NCBI taxonomy): Eukaryota > Viridiplantae > Streptophyta > Pinopsida > Pinales > Pinaceae > Pinus > Pinus taeda. Next base: position 18,961 of record APFE030811249.1, read on the forward strand.
CTAATCTGGATCATGCCATGTTTTCAATTTATGTTGTAGAATAGGGAAAGAAATCTGTCCAAACTATTTAATCTTGGCAGATCAGTAGCTAGGTAGAGAAACTAAGGTTCGCAACTGCTTAATCTGGGGCCTTGGAAGGAATAAGGGTAGCATTAGATAAGAAATGAAAGCAAAAAAGCCAATGTAAAAGAAAAGGCATACAAAGGGTTTGCAAGTCCAAGTGCACCCTCTAAGAAGGAATAAAAAATGTTAGGTGAACTAGTTGGGTAGGTAGATGGGGTTGCAGAAGCCATGTTTCTTTCAGCACCAAAGTTGCTAACAATGCACAAGCAAAACAATATAGTGGAGCATGACTGACTTCATTTTCCATTTGTATATTACTCATTACTAACACCCCTTCATGAATTGTGTACATAAGAGAAACTTAAAGTTTTATGACGGTGCTTATGGCCTTTAAAAGCCACATTTCTTGTGCAAAGTCTTTTCATTTTGATCTACTTTTGATTCCAAGTTATTTTCAAGAAAACTTGGTTATACTGGTCCTCATCCATATGTTTCCCCCATATTAACAGCTAACTCTACTATTTTAGCTCCCTATACTTCATTTTCCCTATTATTATAACACCATGGTGTATAAACCCCACAGTGTATAAATATCCCCTCCTTGGCACTATAGCCATAATCTTCACTCCCTGGGAATTGAATTAACACCTGGTTAAGGTCAAGAACCCATGTTCAACCTTTTTCTCCATCTCAACTTATTCCCCTACCCAAAGTTCCATTTTTGCCTAAAGAACCCTTGAAGAAAACCTTTTAACCCCCTAAACCATTCAAGGGAGGAAATATTATGAAAATATACCAATCCCACCTTATCCTAAGGTCGGGAGCCAGTTTTTGTCCTTTTTGTATAAATTCATCGAAACCCTTTCTCCTATAGTTTTGCCTTTGTATATATTGTACATGAAATTTTGCATAAAATTCCACATGTTTCACCGTTTCCTAATGATGGCAGATCAAATTTAATTTTTGTAATCAAAACTGTGAAAAAACCTTTGAAAATCATTTATCAAATGGAGGGTCCCGCCGGTCGCGCCTGCCAAGAAATATAATGTTTAAAACCCGCCCACTCACTGCTATTGCCCGTGCGACTAATCCTCCCGATGACCGTCCGATTGTGGCTTTCCCAGATCTACGGCTTGCAGCAAATTCGGGGAAGCCCGACGTCTAACAGTTAAAAAAGACAGGATTTATCACCCGTGCAGGTTCATCACCCGACAGTCGTAAGATCGCGCACTCGCAGATCAACGGCTCATATCTATTTCGGAAGACCCCCGACGTCCAACAGATACCTTCCGATATCTGTCAGACGCTTGCGTCACGCGGGGACAGATGTCGCAGCCAAACTCCGTCGGAGCCCCCTCTGACAGATTCCTTGCCGTGCAGGAGGGGGCCCGATATGGTGACACCTGTCCTTCCAACGTCCTCGTCCTGCTGTTGCACACATCGTCGCCACGTCCGCCCACCTTGTCCCTCATTCGCCCACCTGGCCGCCACCTCATCGATCCCGTGGACCGGTCGCAGGCCGCCATGTCACCCGATGACGCCCCGTTGACGTCATCCAACCCGGACCCACATGCTGACGTCATGCTGACGTCATACAAAAAAGGCGCCAATAAAACAAAAAGGCCATATTTTGACGGTTTTTTCTTGTTTTTCGCTATCTTTCTGTGAAAAGGACCTCTGTGCTGTCTGCATGCAAACCACGACGAGCACTCTACCAGCCAACCTGCGGCCATCTGCTGAAGCTCAGAGCGCCAACCCAACTGCTACTTCGTCCCAAGCTACTGGTTAAGCAGGTATTTGCCACTTCATCTTCCCGTAAGCTGGTTTTTTCGCGATTTCTTGTAAAATCCACCTTGACCAGGCATAAAACTGAAATTTGACCGGGAAACCAACTATATTCTACCTCTCCTGAACAATTTAAGGTTGAATTACTGTGGCGGAACCGTTCTTTTACTTCAATTACTATTAAAACCCTTCCCTATTCGCGCAATCGTGAACTCACTAAATTGCTCCCAAACTGTCAAAAGAGGTCTGTCAAACTGCATAAAAGCCTTCTCAGAAAGCTCGGCACTGTTCTATTCGACTGTACAGCAACCCTGCTGTTTTCTGTCCCTCTCAATTCCACTTTTTCAGTTATCACACCCAGCATCTCAAGAAATACTTGAATCAGACATGGATACCCCTGCAGGATCAGCAGTCCTTAATGTTACTCCCTTAAATGCTCCTCAGAGAGAGCTAGACTGGCAAGAGTTGGCAGACCTAGATTACCAGATCTCGGAGGACACCCGATCCGGATGTACATTTCACATTCATCTGCTAAATGAACTCAGGGCTAGGCACAGAGATGGAACAGACATCCTAGGCATTTGGGAGTCCTCCCTCCCAGTCTTCAAGATGCCCCAGGCAACCAGTTCCCTGACCTCATTCCACTGCTGTGCTGGACTGTTTATGACCCGTGTACAGCAGGGTTTGTGCTTTAACCACAAGGCTGTAGTTGTATTTTACACCACCCTAAGGCCATTCAGGAAGATGGTCCAATTCAACAGCACAAAGGAAATTGGTTCCTTTTATCCTGCCTTGACTTAATAATCAAGGGGCTAAAAACTTACAGAGGCAAGAGATCTTTGAAATTGAATCAACTGTTTATTAACAAGTCGGATACAGTGCTGCATCCTCCCATCTTTGATGGCTACTTAAATCAACTAGGCCTGGACCTGGCATACATGATAAGCTCAGTGCTGGGGTACAAATCAATGGAGTTCATAGAGGAAACTGTGCTAGTAATGATGACAATGTTTTCCCCTGGTAAGGCCCCCATTTGTTATGACTATGCTACATATATCTTTGACAAGATACATGAGCAATTTCTGCACTTACCCAGCGAGAGAGTATTCAGATACACTTCATATATTTATCATCTCATTTTGTATTACCAACATGAGAAGTTCTCTTTTGAAATCAAGAGAACAGATGCAGCAGGAAACCTAATATCAGTGGTATACTGGAGCTCAGTCTTCCATATCCTTACATATTCACCCTATACATATTGTGAGTTCATAGATTTATTCATTCATCCAGCCCTATCTCTGCTCCTGACAGCACCCCCACCAAGACTCACTGATGAAATGCAGAGGATTCTGCAACTGTCCACTGCCTACAGCATAGGAGATTGGTATTTTAACCAGCATCACACTGTGATTAGGATATATGGGTGTGAGTTGTGCCCATACAAGCTGCCCAGATTTGTGCGCATGAGGCTCTTTGCCTTGGAATATTTCAGACAATTCGGCAATGCCGATCAGATCCACTTTGCAGGAAGAGGCAAGAAGGCACAACTCAAAGTTAGAAACCAGCTCGGCCATTATATTCTAAACAAAAGAGAAGGATGGAAAGAAGCAGATAGGATCTTGGAAGGCCTTCGCCTAAAACAAAGCTTCCCTTGGAAGCCCTATGACCCCAACGGCTTTATATCCTTGAGAAGACAGAAATTCGAGCTCTCTAACTACGAGCATGAGAGCATGTTCCACATCCTGAGACATGCCAACCAACCAAAGTGGAGGAAAAACACCTTAGTAGAGCCTGTATCTCAAGAAGAGCTAGTTGAGAGGGCTAGAAGGACATTTATTGAAAATGGTCTCGACTTGGAATGTCCTTCTCAGGTGCCCTGCTCTACCAAATATCCTCCACACAACAGCACCGCTTCCTCCTCATGCAACCAAACAAAGGTAGCACAGACTTCAGATCAGGACGGGCAAGCGGAAAAGACAAAGTAATGGAAGAAGCAGAGGGGCCAAACAGGGCCAACAGGGCCAGCAACAGCAAACCCCCAGCAAGAACAGCAAACCAAACTAACAACAGGTCAAGAGAAACGGAAAAGCAGAAGGCCAGGCAGCCACTAAAGAAAGGACAACTAATATGGCGCCTCCTAGACAGGATTCTAGGGTAGACTCCTCTATCCTCCAAACCCCTCAAAGGGAGGATATTAGCAGAAAGAGAGAGAGGGAAACCCCCCTCACAGAAGAATCAGACAAGCGGCAAAGGCTTAACCCCTTCTCAGAGGAGGAAATACAAAGTCTGGAGACTTCTACCAGCTCCTTGCATCAGGAGCAGGATAAAGCAGCACTAGGGGAGGTCAAATCCTCAGGACAACAGCAGAATACAGCTGCAACCATAAAGGAGCAATTCAAAGAAGCCAAAAGGAGGAGTGAGCCAATAAATATTCGGCTCTATAATCATTTATTAAATATGGCTCCTGCAAATCAACAAAGGCTAATGGCTGCCTTTGATGTGCAAGAGGGCAAAATGACCATGAGCCATTTTGCCCCTACAGTGCAGCAACCTCAAACAGCCGCAGATTATATAAGGACTAATTTAGAAGTCCTTTCAAAAGACATCCACCCCATAGACCAAATTGAACTCCACAACCAGACAGGTGAGATGGTCTATGCCACTCTGGCAGATAAAACCTTGATTAACTATAGGCTGCAAAATAGCTTGAATAATACTGCAGCACAGCTTGAGTTGGAGAGGGCATCCTCCCAAGCTAAAGACAACAGAATCAAGGCATTGGAGGAAATAATCATAGAGTTTTGGGCCATGACCCCAATGACGTTAAGGCAATACAGCAAGTCCTTAAACTGAGGATGCAGATACTAGATGCAATTAAAAAAGAAATGAAGATCCCCCACCAACTCTACACCCACACAGATGAATTGCCCAGCAGAGGCAGAAAAAGATCAACAGCATTATAAGACTTTATATATAAGAGCTTGATAGAAACAGTTGAAGGAAACTGCAAACACAGAGCTACATTAGAAGCAGCGCTACAAAGGAAGAGGCGGGCAATCTTCCAATGCCGCCACAGGACTAATAGACCCTGAGGAGACCCCTCAAGAGACCATCCTCCAAAACAACAGGCACCAGAAGACGTTCTGGGCACCACAGTACCACCACTACAACACCAACAACAGAACAGGCTGAGAGCCTGGACCATGCAGAAACCAAGGCAAGAAATTCAGGTGCTAGAGTCCTCAGATGTCAGAACTCAGAATCAAGCCAAGGACAGCTTAGCAAAGGTAAATGAAAAATATGATAAGTCTAAGCAAAATGTGGCTGAGAGGGAGAGGGAAGTAAAAGCTCTGAAGAAAACAATTGCAGAGCTAGAAAAGGAGCTCAATTTTGAGAAAGTTACAGCAGAGCTCAAACAAGTAATTTGGACCACCATTGGACAATAAATAACTAACCAATGGGAGTACATTGATTCCATATACGAGCAAGTGGGACTCATTGGCAGGGCAAGAAAAGAACTACAGAGAGCAAGGACCTCTTTAGGCAACATGCCTGAGTTTGCCCCCAGGATGATTGAAATACTCAACTATAGGACAAGTTCCCAGCTGGTAAAAATGGGAATTGGAAACAGGACTGAAACCATTTCTCTGATAAAAAGAGTCATAACAATGAAGAATTTAATCCAGACCCTGGACAGAAGAATCCAGGATATGCAAGCTGATATAAACAAATTTCAAAATAGGTTCTTGGCTCTGCAGGACAAAGGGCTCCCCAGCTTGCTAGAATCAGGGAAGTTACTCTCTCATGAGAAGTATATCAAAAGGGTAAGCACTTTTGCAGCAATTCAGATCGCTGAGACACCAGGAACATCTTCAGCAGGCCCAGTAACAGGGCAAATTCTTTTTGAAAAATTAGATAATTTGTTTTTTATTAAGAATGAAGTGTCACATTTATTTGATGAGCCTCCTCACTTCTATAAATATACAGAGGCTGATGAGACCTTAGGGTCAATTTTAAAACATCAGCTGCCTCCTCCAGACACATGGCAAGATTTAATAGGGTTACTTTTGAACCAAAGTTGAGAAGTCAAATCTTTTCTTCGGCAAAAAGGTTTATATTACATATACAGATGGGCAAAAGCCACATCAGCAGGTATGAAGGCGCTGAGCCAACTCAGCACAGGTACTCGACCGCAATAACAGCATCAGCAAGCATAGTGGACAGGGCCAAGAAAACACAAGAAATAACAGCAGCACAACACATCATTCTACAGTTATGGCAAAGCCGCACAACCGACTCCGCAATGCCCAAAGGTCAAAAATTATCCTGACAGGAGTTAAAGGCTTTTAAGACTCATTTATGTTTGTAATTACTTCTCATCTACACACCATATACGAGTGTAAGAAGATATTTTCCTCTCAGATGACTCAATACCTGAGATATTTTTGTATGAAACTTCTATATATTCCCCCTCGCATTTGTTGGCAGGGGTTGGACTCCGGATGTAAGAAATCTCTTGATATCTCTTCTGTTACTCTGATATTGTAAACTCTCAGACAGTTGATACAAAGAACGATTTGATTTCTCCAAGAATTGTGTCTCTTGATCTCTTGATAGTGGATGCCTCAAAGTTGCAGGATTCCTGTGTATTTCATGGCTCAATAAGTTTTCTTGTTACTCTTTGTTTTACATGTGATCATTATTCTCTCATATGTCTTTCATGTTTTCCATACACTCAATATCTAGGTAGCAAGGAGAAAGAATAGTCTCAGGACTTGATCATTGGT
>APFE030811255.1:0-14109 GCA_000404065.3 Pinus taeda
TCTCGACCAGTGCTTTGAACTCACAGAACTTTGAGTATGTCTCGCTCTTCTTCTGCATGAAGAAGATCCAACACTTCCGAGAGAAATCATCAACAAAGATCACATAGTACCTGTGTTTTATTGTTGAAGCTACTGAGAAAGGTCCACACATGTCTATGTGAATTCTCTCAAGGATCATCGTGGCGCGACTATCCTTCTCGTGAAAGGTGGCTTTCACAAATTTTCCCAAAATATAGCCCTTGCACTGATCTGACTGCGCAAAAGTGCCTTGAGGAAGCCCAGTAGAAATCTGCTGCAGTATCTTCAAGGCTCCATGGTGAAGGTGGCCCAATCTTTGGTGCCACAACTCGCCATATCCCGCCTCACCACTCCTTCTGCCTTGCATGCCATTGATGCATAGCCATCTACATGCAACTGATAAAGGTTCTTGACTTGAACCGCTATCTTCCAGATTTCTCCAGTTGTCTTACTGTGCAGGAAAGCCTTTCGCTCGCTGAAAACAACATCATATCCCTTGTCTTCTAACATCACCACAGAGGTAAGATTCTTCTTCAATCCTAGAACATGCATCACTTCCTTCAATACGAAGGGTTTACCAGACTCCCTCCCAAAGGAAATGGTATCGATACCGGTCGCACTGTATCTACCATCATTGCCTATCTAGATGTGCACTCCAAGATCTTTCTCATTCATATCAGAAAACAAATCTCGATCTCTTGTCATGTTAAAAGACACACCACTATCCAAGAACCATACCGATCCCATCAGACTTGATACCAAGCATGCGATCAGTGAAAAATCCAGCTCAAACTGCAAGGCTAAGGCCTCTCCTGCTGCAGATCCAACAACTTGCTTACTTTTTCTTCTTCTGCGGAAAATTTGTGGCATCTCCTTTCTCAGCTTTGATGTTTCTGAGTTTATCCTTAAGAACCATTCCACTAGCTCAAAACTCAACCGCTTCTAATCTAAAATTCGTGAGAACAAAGTATTTCTCATACATAGATTGACTGTATGGGCATTCACCGGATATCTCACCTTCCAAAAGAAGGATGAATCCAGAGGCTACCTGGCCCAATTACAGACTTTGCCTGAAGAAATAAAATGTAATCACTTTCTGAATAATAGATCTGATGATCAATCCTCACTTTGATATCCTGTAGAACTTTTTCTACAAATCAACTAGCTCCGATACCATGCAGAAATTTTGAATAATATGACACTTATTCACAAAGATTATCCTGATTATACACTATTTACGGAACATGCATAATACATAACCTCCTCTACATTGATCATCAACAATTTGCGGAATTAAAACAATCGCATGCGCACATTAATACATCAAACACACATATCAACACAGTATGTAACTGGGGAAAGCATACAGCTGAAAACCCCTCAACTATCTATATTTTATATTGATTGAGAACATGTAACAATACATAGTACAATACTCCTCACAAGTACTTAGTACTATCTCCACCTGTTACACATAAACTAGCTTAGATCTGAATCAATCACAGGTTCAAATCTCCTTCGCTGCTTGCCTGCCTCCACTGTGCAATCTTGCATGAGAATAGATGAGAATGGCTGATCCAAACTCATATTTCCTTGGCTGAACCACGCAATTCTCATTGGCAATACTCAATCCATTGATTGTACAAATCTCCTGCACAACTATAGTCACAACTGATAGCTGTCTTGCCCTTTCACTCACCTCTAACACTTGTCTCCACTGAACTGTCCATGCACTGAGTTAACTGATGTATTCTTCAGTTGATTTGTGAGTTAATAATTAATGAATTAATTAATAATTAATTCACACCACTCATCACTAGTTTATTTGTTAGTTAGACTAAATACAACTAGTTCAACTAAGTCAAATTGAACACAACTCCATCAACTCCTCAATCAACTCAACCACTTGAGTTCTAACTGAAGTCCTTCATGCAATAGCTCAAGTAACCCATAAGAAACACGTATTTCCTTCTGGTAGTTGCATGTGCCACATCTGTAGCTCGAACTGAAGTGCTCCAAGGGGATAAGATAATGTTTATAGTCCAAATATTATTAAGAGCTAATAATATTTGACTGTTCTATTTTTAGACTGGCAATCTAAAAATAGACTCTGCCCATATGTCTAAAAATAGAAATCCATCTAATTTTTCCAACATGACCAATCATCCACAAATAGCATCCTGCAACTCATAGACCATGATCCGTATGTCTAAAAATACACATAGTCTAAAAATAGACTTTGCGCCTAAAATAGCATGTGGATCCACTTAGTGAAGGCAACTTCTTTTCACTAAGCTCCATCATCTTGTTGCATTTTCAACATACTTCTCTTTATTGATAATTCCAAACAATTACAGACTTGACCCCCCCTGCGCACTCCGTTGCAAGGGTTCACTCACCCATCTGCGGACTTCTAGGACTCTGTGCACTCAGCTACAGGGGTTCACACACTTAGCTATAGACTTCTAGGCCTTTGCACACTCAGCTACAGAGCCTCTACCTATGCTATGACCCAAAACTTAGAATTCTACTTCATAGCTATATCTCATACATGTTCGATCTTGCTTCTTTGATTTATTATTCTAACTACTTAGAGCTTAGCTCTATTTATATAATCCCATGGTCCATGGACCATGGGTAAATCTTCTACAACTGACATTACATTTCCAAAATAAGGGCAAACAACCCTATGACTCTTTAACATCTACGCGCTCCGCGACCACAAAATGTGGAGTCTTTACACTTGGATTACAAAATTATGACCAAAATATGGGCTTTTAGCCCAAAAACTGCCCTTGGGGGATCTCATGCCCAACACCCTCTCATTGTTCTTTGTGACTTCAAGAAGCTGAAAAAGTGGAGAACCTCTTCAATAGTTTCCCCTAGTATTCCAATAAGCTATGGAGCAATCCAGAAGCTAGCATGGAGAGACCAAACCATGATTTATATGGTATCCCTCACATCATTAACAATTAGAGGGCTCAAGATTTTAATAATCCTATTTTGAACAAGATCAAGACTCTCCTTCCAGGCTTACTCATTTTGGCAATTTGAAAAAAAACAGAATCATCACATATTCAAGAATCATTCCCTCCTTCATGACTCTATTTGGGTCACAATTCAAAAGAATTTGAAGGAATGAATTTCCATGTAGTCTTGGTCAGATCAAGACTAGAAGGCCTCAAGAAGGGAGGCCTTATTACTTTAGAGCTAGTTACTTACTGTAGGAATCATGATTTCCTCCTCTCTTTGCCCTGCTACAATGTCTATTCCCTTCTCTTGGAGCCCTCCTCCCCCTAATTTTCTAAATCTTAATTTTGTTGACACTTCAAAAGGTATCCTAGATGAGGTATTCTATGGAGGCATCCTAAGGGATCATTTGGGATCCCCTATTTACATGTATTTAGGATTTATGGGATATAACAATAACAATGCAACAAAATTTCCAACTCTGGAAGAGGGACTATTGATTTCCCATACTCAAGGATACACAAAACTAATGGTGGAGAGACATTGTCAAATCCCTATAAACACGGCCCACAAGATCCTACATGCAACTTGTATCAACAAAATATCTTGCAGATGGAGATTTGAAAACCTACTCATATGAGTAGCATCACTCCTTCCTTCCATTGCGGTGATCATCCCTACTCACATCAAATGAACTAGAAATAAAATTGTAGATAAGTTAGCCAATTAGGGATGCGTCTCGTTAGCCTCACATATACCTCCTCATGGAAATCATTAAATAATTTCCCCTCAAGAAAGAATGCTAGACCCTAGCTAGGCAAGAAAAATCTTCTTGACATGTCTCTTTCAAGCTTATTCCTTCATGCTCTTTGTTTTCATCTCTCAGTGTACAATTAGCCTATGTGGCCCAACTTTTACTTTTTATATCGACAAACAAAAATATGTCCTCTACTCCCTTGAAAAGGTTGAGATTTTGGGTCTGGTATGGTTTTCCTAGTGACAAACAAGCCAATAACTCCATGATTTAATATGTACTTCATGTTTTCAAGCAATACAAAATATTTACCGCACCAAATAAAAGTTATAAGCAATACAAAATATTTACCCCACCAAATAAAAGTTATAATATAGTTACTTTTTATAATAAAAAAGTAATCTTGGTAATGTGAGATATATCATGAGGTATGTATTTCGATGCCTGTGGACATTTATCAAGAATTTGATTTATATGAATGTGCTAGTAATACTTATAGTTACATGCAAATGTGTTTTTTTTTATGGTTTATAATTTTTATAATTTAACTTTTTAATGTGATATGCATAACATTGATTGTATATATTTTGGACATTTGATGTCGAGTTGTTCAACTAGTGGGTGCTCTGCAACTCGTATTAGGGTTTCAAAAAATACCTGCTATGGCAGGTCCTCCTGACAGCGCTCACCATTTGCAGAATGCGGAAGAGAAGTAGGTATCAATCCGTGGGTTTTGGCCGATGGAAATCATGAACCCCCTCAGGGGGAAGGAGAGGCGCCTCCTCCAACAAACGACAACCAACAGAGACATATCGAGAACTCAGACAGGGAAAAGGGGCACAAGGACGCAAATGTAGATAGTAGCCAGCAGACGTATACTGAACAAGCACAGAAAGATAAGCCTAAAGTCAGCTCTTCCACATGCAAGTCAGTAGCCACGCATAGGCCAAAAGTAGAGCTACCAAACCATCGCATCAACGCCAGAATTCAGTACATGAGAGATCATGCCCTCATAGGCAAATTCATTGGAATATGGCCAAATGAGAAAGCGCTGAGAGCCTGGATAAATGTTAAATGGCATCCAAAAGGACACATCACCTTGCATCTGGGGCCTAAGGGTTTTTTTACTGCAGTCTTGAACTGTCTAGAGGATAGAAACAAAGTTTTAGATGGAGGGCCTTATTTCTTTAACTTTGCCAGACTATTTCTTAAAGAATGGATCGAACGTTTTAATCCCGATAAGGAAGATCTAAGTTGCGCACTGGTATGGATCAGGTTGTACTCTCTGCCATTGGAATACTAGGAAGAGGAGTCTCTAAAGGCGATTGGTAATGTTCTGGGTGACTTCGTCAAGGTAGCAAAAGAAACAAAGACGCACAGATACACCTCATATGCACGGATCTATGTCTACATGGACCTTAAACAAGCTCTGCCTGATACGGTAAGTCTCTTTCATGAAGATGTTGAATGGATACAGTTGATTGATTATGAGCATGTACCCTTTAGGTGTAGGAAATGTCATGATTTAGGACATCTCTATAGAGACTACCCGTTGAATAGCAAACCCTCGGTTCAAATAGACCCGGAAAACCCAACGCCGGATGGCTTCACTAAGGTGCTAAATCGCAAAAGAGGAAATAAAAAACCAGCAGTCTCTACAAAGATTCCTCCGGCGGATCAATCAAAGCCCTCGACAAGCAATAGCTTTGAAGCTTTAGCCAATGAAGACATGCAGGATCTAGACAATACACCCTCCAATGAAAAAGGAATTAGTCAGGAAAAGATTGAAGGATCTCAATCGAAAACAGGGGAAAAGGGTGTAGAACAAGAGGGCAATCATCTCAAGACTGTTTCAAACACTTGGAGCTTCCTGGAGATGGATATAGATGGTACCAATCCCAACAGAGAAGACGAGAAGGAAAGTGATGGAAGCTATCAAGAACCTCAAATCATGGAGGAGGACATGGAATCTATAGATATTGGCGAGTTGGATATTTTAGGCTTAGAACAGGCCTGTAAAACAGGAAACTTCGACAAAATACCTGATCGACAAGTGGATAATCTAGTAGTAGTCCTCAACAAAGCCCAAAAAAATACTCATTGGGGGTTCAAATTGGTAGCCAATGGGATGGGAAATTCATCACCAAAGATAGCAAAAAACGAGGAAGGAAAACCACTCTGGAAAGAACCATCAAGATAGGAGAAGTATTGGTAGAATCAGGCAGATATGCTAAGTTAACCAGGTATTTCAATGCCAACCCCAAACCTTCCCAATGAAGTTGATCTCATGCAATATCAGAGGGCTCAATAGCCCAAGAAAAGGAAGACTACTAAAAAATATGCTAATGGAGGAAAAACCCACAATCCTCTTTCTGCAAGAAACAAAATGTAATTCGACAGTCTCCGAAAAAATAGCAACAAAGGCCTGGCCAGGAGGGTTAGTAACAGCTGTTGATGCTCAGGGAGCGTCAGGAGGACTTGCAATGCTCTGGGATGCTAGAATAATTCAACTAAACAACATACATGCAAATCAAAATTTCATTCAAGCCATCTTTCACATAATTGGCACCAGTATCTATGGTCATATGACAAATGTGTATTTTCCTCAAGAAACTCAGCACAAAGCTGAAATCCTGGATGCCTTGACGCAGCTCAATACAGAAAGGATGTACCCGTTATGGATATCTGGAGGAGACTACAACATGATTGCAACAATGGAGGAAAAAAAGGGAGGCCGTTGCAGAATAAATAGAGATGTATCCATATTAAAAGACTTTATTCATAATAATTGGCTGATAGATCTCCCTTCAAATAACGGCCTATTCACTTGGAACAACAAAAGGACAGAACCAATGCAAATAGCCTCTCGTCTTGATCGATTTTTGATCTCAGATAATGCAGTCCATCTAGGAGGAGAATTCATTGCATCTATCCTTCCTATCTCAGGCTCTGATCATTGGCCAATCGCCCTCCATTGGAATCGTCCTGGTTGCAATATCAGGCGACCCTTCAGGTTTGAAGCTTTCTGGTTATCTCACCCGGACTTCTATGAATTTGTTAGAGAATCTTGTTTAAAATTCAATCCAACGGATGGCACTAAAATGTCCATATTCCAAAGGAAGCTGAAATATCTCAAGGGCGAAATTAAACGCTGGAATCAATCCATCTTCGGCAACATCTTCAAAGCTAAGGAAATCCTCAATCAAGAAATGAAAACCATTCAGCAAAGAATGATCACTGAAGGATGCTCTGAAGAGCTTGCCAAGAAAGAGCAGTCCATAGAAAATCAAATCCTGAAAGAGACTTAGAGGAGGAAACTCTCTGGAGGCAAAAATCAAGAGTTAGATGGCTAAAGGATGGTGAAAAGAATACGAAGTTCTTTCACAAAACTACAGTGAAAAGAAGAATGAACAATCAAATCTCCCATATTAACAATGAGCAAGGAAGTAAAATTGAAACCCATGAAGGTATCAAACAGGAATTCCTCAATTACTTCAAAAAGATGAATCAAGAACCCAACATAAATAGAACAAAGGCTATTGATAAAGTCATCAGACATATTCCCAGATTAATCACTGAAGATCATAATATTCTCCTTCTCAAGCCCATAAGCCTTCAAGAGGTTGAGACGGCAGTGCATCAGCTAAAAGTAGGGAAAGTGCCAGGACCAGACGGATTCACCTCAAACTTTTTTCAGCATTTCTGGGATCTAGTTAAATGGGAAATCTGGCAGGTCATGGAAGAATCGCGCACTTTAAGATGGATGTATCCAGGTCTGAACGCAACATTCATTGCACTAATCCCCAAAGCAGAGGAATCCATCACTTTGGACAAATATAGACCGATTGCTTTGTGCAACATTATATACAAGATTGTCTCTAAGGTAATAGCTTTTAGATTGAAGCCTTTGCTTCCCCTCATTATCTCTCCAGAACAATCTGGATATGTAGAAGGAAGGCAGATCACGGATGGAATTATTTTAACCCATGAAATTATCCACTCTCTCAAGCATTCCAAAAAACCAGGTATGCTTCTCAAAATTGACTTATCTAAAGCTTTTGATAGTATAAGTTGGAACTATATGCAAAAAATCCTTAACGCCTTTGGTTTCGCCCCTTCTTGGATCAGATGGGTCAGTAATCTCTTATCCTCCTCGTTCTTCTTTATTCTTATTAATGGCATCCCGTCGCCCACTTTCCGTCCTTCTAGGGGTATCAGACAGGGTGACCCACTCTTGCCCTTTCTGTTTGTCATCTTAGTTGAAGGGCTAGGCCGCAACATCAAATCGGCTATCCTCTCTCAAAGCCTAAAAGGTCTAGCATTTCACCATGCTCCCTCCTTTTCTCACCAGCAATTCGTAGATGATAATATGTTATTCGGTCATCCATCTGTTCAAGAAGCTCGAGCTTTCAAATCAATTCTTGCAAACTTCTCGGATGCTTCAGGAGCTCTCATTAACAAAGTTAAATCTCAGATATTCTTCTTTAATACGCCTCCCACCACCCAAAGAGCCATTGCCCGTATCCTAGGCTTCACCTTTGCTTCCCTTCCTTATAAATATTTGGGTGCGCCTTTAATTGCCTCGGCTCTCAAGCATTCCTCCTGGAAATATCTTTTAGAAAAACTTGAAGCCAGATTACTCCTATGGACCCACAGAGCTCTTAATATGGCTAGTAGGTTAGTGCTAATTAAAGCGGTTCTACAGTCCATGCCTCTTTACCTTTTTTCCATATTGGCGACACCTAAGTGGGTTCTCAAAGCAATAAAACAACTTCAACGCAATTTCTTATGGGGAAATTCGGGTCCAAATTGAAAGTGGGCTCTAGTCAAATGGGAGAAGGTATGTCTACCAAAAAAAGCTGGAGGCATTGGGCTAAGAGACCCAGAACATAGCAATATGGTAATGGGGGCCAAAATCTGGTGGAGATGGCTCTCAAATCCAAACACTCCTTGGGCCTCCCTATGGACAGCAAAATATGCAAGAAATATGCCCATAGAGGAGAGAATCAGAATGTCAGAAGTTAGTAAAGGATCAGTCATCTGGAACTCAGCCATTCAACATCGAAATCTAATACAACAGCATAATTTGTGGGATGTGAAGGATGGCCACACATCACGGTTTTGGGAAGACTCATGGCAGCAGCTTCCAAACCTTAGAGACATTATCCCGGACCTCCCAGATCAAGATATAAATCAGTATGATAAGGTGAGTCAATTTTGGGACTCACATAATGCTCAAGAACACATAAAGTGTAAAGAAGCTAGCCATATAATACCTCACAGCTCGGAGCAAACTCAACTTTATCTTTCCTCAGAACTTCAAAAAAGAAAAATCCTTTCTTCAGCAGGTATGGACACTCTTAGGTGGGGATACGAGGAAAAGGGAACTTTCACCACCAGAGAAGCTTACAAAATCATCATCAAAGACAGGGTAATCAGAGATAATATATGGGATAAGATATGGAATTCTTCTATATGGACGAAGGTTTCTACTTTTCTGTGGCTTCTGTCTCACAACAGGAATCTCACATGGGACAACCTTAGGAAAAGGAACTTCTCTGGGCCATCCATATGTCCCAACTACAAACAAGAAGAGGAATCAGCGTTACATCTTATGCAAACCTGTCAGCTAGGAAGGAAATTGTGGGAAAAGGTCACATTCCACTGTCAAAAGGAAGGAAGAGTGTATGGGGACATTAAAGGCACCCTTTGCACCTGGAGCCAAGAGCCATATCAAAGCAAACTTTTAAACACACTATGGCAACTCATACCGGGACTACTAATGTGGAATATATGGAAGGAGAGAAACAGAAGGATCTTTAAAGATCAATCACAGACGATTGAGCAGATATGGACTGGATTGGACCAAAATATTAAAGAAACTTTTTCTATCAAAGCTTGGTCCCAAGAGGATTTCCCATCAATCCCACAGGAACAAACTATATGGGACAACTGGCAGATTCAATTAATGCATCCGCTTTCTTCCAATTATAACTCCTCAAAGCATCAGGATCCTCCAGCAAGATGGACTCCACCACCAATCAATGGGTTTCAACTTAACTTTTATGGAGCTTCGAGGGGTAATCCTGGGAAAACAGGATTTGGTGGAGCCATCAAAAATTACTAGGGTACTCCCCTTCAAACTTTTTTTGGCTCAATTGGATGGAATACCAACAATGCAATGGAACTGGAAGGATTATGGAGAGGGCTTAATCTAGCGCAAGAACGAGGTTTCTTTCCTCTTATTGTGGAAGGGGACTCCCAAATTATCATCACTATGGCCTCAAAACTTATGCAGGGATCACCCGTTCACAAGGTCAGCAGCAACTGGAGAATGGCTCCATGACTTGAGCCTCTTAATCAATGGCTTTCTCATCACCAAGCTATTTCCTTCAAACACATCAGGAGGGAAGGGAACAAGCTGGCAGACTTTCTTGCTAATTTAGGAGTGGACATTGGAATGGAATTCTTTGAAGGCTCTCTATCTAGCATAGCTTCTGAGAACCAACTCTCTAAATTACATACCATCGTAACAAATGATATGCAGTCGGAGGAAGATTCACACCCAGATGTGGGTGCATTAATAACGTGCTAATGGCATTGCTTGCGACTTGGGCAGCTGTCATTCTACTGAGATGGCTAGGGCAGTTTGTGGTATATGATCTACAGGCATTTATGGATCATTGGGCTCGAGGTCTGTAGGTAAGGGATTTTATTTATGGTTCGCCTTAATCACGGTTCTTTTGCTCTGAGTTCTTCAGGTATTGGCATTTTGGTTCTCCTCTGTTGGTTATGTTCTCAGCGCCCCTGTGCAGCACAGGGAAGTTGGAAGCCCCCTTGGCTTCATAACCGGTCTCATTCTGCCTGCTTCCGGTGTATGGTTCTGATTTTCTCCGCCGGTGTCCGGTGTACTGAGTTGGTCTTCTCCGCCTGCGTTTGGTATACTGAATTCGTCTTGCCCGTTTGTGTAGGGTGTATCGATTTGGTCTTTTCTGTAAGTGTCTAGTTTGTGCATTGGGTTTATTCTATTTGTGCCTGGTTTTTTCTTTTGGTCTATTCCAGCTATTGCGAGCTTTGCATTGGGGTCTACTGTACAGAGGTCTGGTCCTTGAATTAGGTTCAATTACCCTGTGTCTGGCCACTTTACTCCCACATTTAGTCTCCCTACTAATTCAAGCTGCTGATTCATTCTGTAATGGCCCGACGTCGCGGCATCCCCAGGCGTGGTAGTAATTCAGGCTCTCGTGGAGGTTCTCAGGGTCGTGGTGGCTCTGCCCCTCAATGCATAACTCCATTAGCCTCTGCCTCTCCATCCCCTCTGCCCTCTGACCATCCTAGACCCACCCTGAATAGCTCCTTTCAAACGACCCGGTTCAAGTTCAGAAGTAGACTCAATAAGCCTCTCATCTCTGCCACTATAACTGTTATCTTCTCAGAGGAGGAAGATGAGCTTACAAGCTCGGATAAAACCTCCAGGGCACCATCTCAATCTCAAAATTCAAGTGATTTTCAGGGTGAATTGGCTGGAGTCGTCCTCAATGACTCTGTCGTGCTGTACGAGGAGGGCCATCAGGAAGACATTCACCCCCAGCCAGCTTCACTTCAAGAGAAAATTACTGCTTGTGAGCCTGCGCACCTCTCTGTGTTCTGAATCTTGTTCTTCCTCCAGGTGTGAGTATGATGGAAGCTGAAGACAATGTGATGGTAACCTGGGTTAGCTCCCCCACCCAGGCAAACGAGAACGTGACAGGCTCTCCTCCGCAGGTTTAATCACACCTGGCTCTAGCGTCATGACAACAAGTTATATTCTGATTTCTGGTGTTTGTGTGAAGTTCCCATTGTGCATGGCTTCCTTTCATATCAGCATGCATTACTACAGTCTCCAGGACATAATTTTGGGTTCCAATCTTTTTGTAATGGCGATTGTAAAGGACAACATTTTTGTAAATGATCAACTTCCTCTGAAGCTTCAATCTCACATACTTCAGTTAAGTTTTGGGTCTCTCAAGCTTACCATACTTCTCACTTCTATGATTCCCATTTTTGTAAAAGGAAGGCAGTGTGCTACCTGCAACAGTCTTTTTGGTAGAGGGCAGGCTACAGTCCCCTCAGAGGTTCAAACCTCTTTGTAAATATTTTTTCCTTTTATCTTTTAATAGAATAGTCTTTATACAGAAAAAAAAAACATTGATTGTATATAAAAATTAGAAAAATAGTTTATTGTAAGTATTAACTAATTTTAAATATGAAGCTTTGAAATATAGTAGTTGCAAATATGAATCAATATTTTAATTTATATGGTAAAATGGATGTTAATTTATAACTTCTATTTATATTTTTAATATATTTCAAAGATCATTATTATAAGTAGAAATGTATGCTTTTTCTAATTATATATTTAAATTTATTAGTTTATATAATTTTTTTTAATTATATTCTCTCAAATATCATGTATGAAATATGAATCGTTGCTATTACATTAATGTGGATTTGCATATTATGATTTTTTCTTAAAATTTGTATAATTTTTGGCATTATGGTAGTAAGATTGTTGTAATGTCCTATCCATCAAAACATTTTGACTCATTGAAATTACATAAAAATACATTTAAATTTGAATTAAATTAAAAAAAAATAGTAATTATAACTATCAATAAAACATTTTGACTCTGTCAAATTACATAAAAATGAAAATAAAATAAAAACACAAAATTAATAATTAGAATTATTTAGAATTAATAATTAAATCAACTTTGATCCATCTTAACTCCATCTAACAGGGATCAAATCTCTTGAGATTCAAACCTCTTTTAGAGTGAAAAGATATTTGATCCTTCTCAGTGCTTAGCAGATCTAGTGTTCAGATGGATCTAGATTGATATTAATGAAAACAAAATTACAATATAACGAATTAAATTGAATCGATTTTTTTGTTGTTGTTGTAAGTAGGCATGTCTAAATTATATTAATCGAACCAAATTTAAAGTATGTATAATAATGATTTTTTGCTTTGCCTCAGAGTGAGGAAACCAAAGAGATAAGATAAGAGGTATCTACCCCTGGAGGGGGAAACCAGAGTTAACATTGTTTACATTGTTTTTCAAAAAGGTGAAACCATAGAAACTACATGGGAGGGCAAGGTCTTGCGGTGTCTGTACATTGAAATAATACAAAGTGATAGATTCACGTTAAGGCATATATAAAAGGTCCTTAGTCTCCAAATTGGCACTCTTTAGCCAAGCAACAACTGTGCTATTGTGTTAGAATTTTTTGAAGCAAAAAGGGCTTCCGAAATCCATTTATGCAAAGGAGAAGAAAAAAATGACCTAGTTCTACTCAGGAAGCCAGTGGGTTATGAGATTTGTTGTGAAACTTTAAAGAGGCTAAGTTGGATCCACCTTATTCATGAGACATGGCACAAGCCTACCACGGGCCGAACTCCTTCGGGATATCCTCCAGAATGAAGCATCCATAAGGGCTAGGCCTAGGGGGTGAAAAAGATGGAAGATTGGGCATGAGGAGAGGCAAGGGAGCTTTGTGAGGAGGAGGTAGGGAAGAGATTGTTGGAGGGGAGTGCACTGGAGACCCGACCAATGAGGGAACGTTGGGAGGGTAATCAATGTGCAAGTCCCTATAGGAAATTTGATTCAAAGAGGTGGCTGAGTGGCTGAGGAGCACTGAAAGCTCTGCAATTTGATGGGTGGCTTTATCCTTTGTCTCTTTTTGGTCTTTTAGCTCTCGAGCTAGAAGGCTATGCAAGGCCTAGAGATTCAAGCATCCATGGAGCATTTCCTCTTCCTCCATGGCCACGCCTTTTTTTTTGGGTGCTCTTAGGGTTGGAGTGGTCGAACAGGGGTGTTACCGGAATAGTGTCCACTCGGAGCTGCTATTCCCACTAAGACTGGTAGCTATCTTAGAGACAAACAAGTAAAGACTACTTTTGTTTTCCTTTATGAAAAATAGATAAGAGTGGAATAAAGGAAACCAACCTTAGTCTTGCGCTTGGTTCCTTGCTTGATTCCTCTCCTTCCTGATAGATCTTTGCCGCTTCTTCTTGTCTGCCCAGCTTCAAAGAGCACTTGTGGAATCAAAGCAGCATAATACTATCGAAGAATAGAGATCTACATTCATAAATAACACAGGACCAGATATGTATTAACCACACAAATGCATATACAATCAAATATACAAGGATGTGGAGGAAAACTTGAATAGCTTTATTAATATCAAGAATAGCAAGAGGATTACAACCAATTGTTCTGACCCAGCATCATCCTCTAGCAAGAAAGCCTTTCTTCACCTCAAGTAAAGCTTAGATCACCCAACACTATGATGTTACACTAGAAAACCAACAACACTTCTCTACA
>APFE030811255.1:41096-79754 GCA_000404065.3 Pinus taeda
GACCATTCTGTAAGCTTGTACAATGATTCGGAATGGTACACTAGCTGGTAAACAGGGTCTGCCTAGTAGATTCCAGTCGAAGGAAACAACTAGGTTGCTTGGAGGTGGGACCGAATAGATGGCGGGATATGACTCTGATGAACTTCCTTCCTACGATAAAGGAATGGGTAGACTGCCCCCAAGTTCATTGGAGTCTGTGTTTACAAAAATAATTTGAACGGTGTCGTTCTCTTTCTCTTCAGTGACGGTATCATTCGAAGATGAACACTCTGAAGGCAAGACCGGGTCAACTTCTGCCTCGACCTTTTGACTTTCGTCTGGTATGGATTCATAGGGTTCATTTTCAATGATAGACGCTTTGGCCGACCACAATGGCAGGCCAGCCGGATTTTCAACCAGTGGTGGACTTGGCAAAAGTTTTTTATATCCAGGAGGGAGCCGTAGCAGTGAAGCAGGACGGTCATCCAAAACTCTTTTAGCTTCATCAAGGAAGGGACAACGGTGGACGGTGTGATTTCCTTCACACAATTTACAAGGAAATCTGGGATTCCTTTTCTATCCAGATACTTCACTTTCATTGGTTGATGGTGTGCTTTGAACATGATCATCAGAGGTTGATGACACAGGATTGTGCAAACGAGGAGACCAGTCCCTTAAGGTCCGAGGGATGTAGGGAAAATCTCGGTGATAGTGGTCTCCATTGCAAATGACACATGGAGATTTAGGTTTAGACGGTGCGGTGTGAGGATTTTCACTAGATGACACATGGTTGCCCCCTCTTGATTTTGGTTCCTTCTTCTTCTCCTCAGTTACTTGATCCTTAGCTTTACCAGCTTTATCAAGTGAAGAGGAAGGAGGAGAGGGAGAAACAAACAAAGTAGAAGGTTGGGAGGCAACTCTAGTATCATCCAGTTGCTGACTTGACTGTTTAGGAATTATGGTATTGTGAACGACAGAGGTAGAGAAGAGCCATACGGGCAAACCAATCGTCAACCATGGAAGTGACAATGTGGCCATATGGGGTGCACCAACATCTCCCCAGGAGGAGAAGGGACTAGGATTTCCTCCAAGGGGAAATCCTTGGTTGGTAGACTCCATTTTTCTCAACCTAAAGACCAACGAGGGAACTTGGGATGTTATTCCGATCAAAATAAATTTTAGACGCTTTGACACAACTTGTTTTTTCAATTTTAAAGAGTCAAGAAAAAGCAAAAGATGACTCTAGTGGCCTTTGATTTTTATTGAGCCTGAAGTGACAAGTGCTCAGATGGACCTTTTCTTTTAAGGAGTCTGAAAAGGAGAAAAATGGACTACTCTGGGAATCTAGGCAGAGGGGATTACCAAACCAATCGTAAAACTGCAGAATACTTTTTATGGTACGACAATCAATCTTCCCGAATGCTGTGTTCAGTGCATTGCGATCGATAGGGCAGTAGACACGACTTCCTAAGGATAAAGCATGCAGCCTATTGTGGTCTCCCAATATATACTCGACGGTACATGGGAGCACAAGTCCGTACTGGCACTTGCCGTCTCAGAGTGGAGGAATCACCCAACGAACAATGAAAACAACAGTTACCAGGTTTTATGACGCTGGAATACGTCTATAGCCTAGACTTCTAGATGTTGTGCGTTAGGTTCCAAAGCATTTTTAGATTCATTAAATTTATTTTATAGTTGATCTTGTTTAAAATTTTCCTTTCAGGTTCATTGCATGATGTGTATACAATTCCTAAAATGCAGTCTAATATGATAAACAAATGTTTAATCTTCTTTTGGTAATGAAAATCCTAGCTACTAAGGAAAGTTGAGAGTCTTTCAACAAAGAGCATAGAGCACACACTAAATGCACTGTCCTAAATCAAACCAAGTAGTCTAAATGCAAATGCACATGCATGTATTTGTTTTCAGCCTTCTTAATCTATAAATGACAAGAAGAATGCTAAGTGAAAATTTGAATTATTTTCAAAGCGACGATACTTAACAAATTTCTTTTCAAAATGAAGTGAAGATAAGGGTGACACTTTGAGATTTTGAAATGAAAACTATTTTTGACACTTTAAAAACTACTAATTCAAATCATATACAAGAGTAACAGTATAATCAACTATCAAGAACAATGGGATTCTCTTCTATGACTGAAAACGACACTTACGACACTTTCAGATTAAGAAATGACAGTTCGACTACGCTACTTCTTTGCAAAAGAGAACTGAAAATGGCGCACAATACATAAAAACACTTACAGTTCTTTGCACAATAGAGGTGGGATGATGGAAGAGAAGGGGGTTTTCACACAGATATATTGACCACAGACAACAAAACTCCTGAAAAGAACTGAAAGGAGTGAAGAAAAACCAAAGTCTGAAGGTAAAATTAACCTTCCCTGACCATTGCACCTGTCACACAGGGAATCCAGTATGCATCTCACCTACTGCACACAGAAAGTGCGATGCATATAGACTACCTTGAAGGGAGGGTGCGATGGTACCAGTGCAAGACTTTTAACCAGTCTTTGCTCACAATTTGCAGTTTAGTTCAGGGATTTAGGCCGAGTAAGTGATGTTCAGTAAATGTAAATCACAGGGGTTGATCTAAGGAGGTTACTAGAGCCACCACTTAGGGAAATTAGAATGTTTGCAGATTGATTTTTCAATTTATAAACAAAACCTAGAGATAGACTGAAGCAACATTGATCTACTTTGCATTTGCATAACAAATGCAGTTCGAAGGCTAGCTGGCTTGACTTCAGGCTCCGCCTGTAAGTTTATAAAAGAAACAAAGATAGACTAACAAACAATCTATTAACTCCCCAGTATGGTCGCCATTTTGTTACCGGGAATAGTGTCCACTCAGAGCTGTTATTCCCACTAAGACTAGTAGCTATCATAGAAACAAACAAGTAAAGACTACTTTTGTTTTCCTTTATGAAAAATAGATAAGAGTGAAACAAAGGAAACCAACCTTAGTCTTGCGCTTGGTTCCTTGCTTGATTCCTCTCCTTCCTGATAGATCTTTGCCGCTTCTTCTTCATCTGCCTAGCTTCAAAGAGCACCTTTGGAATCAAAGCATCATAATACTATCAAAGAATAGAGATCTATATTCATAAATAACACAGGACCAGATATGTATTAACCACACAAACGCATATACAATCAAATATACAAGAATGTGGAGGAAAACTTGAATAGCTTTATTAATATCAAGAATAGCAAGAGGATTACGACCAATTGTTCTAACCCAGCATCATCCTCCAGCAAGAAAGCCCTTCTTCACCTCAAGTAAAGCTTAGATCACCCAACACTATGAAGTTTCACCACAAAACCAATAGCACTTCTCTACAAGATACAAGATTCCCGCCTCTGGATCTCTGTGATGAGAGATCCATATATAGATGATTGTAGGGGGGGGAGTCATCTTCTGGAGTCTTGATTAGTGTCCTCTCTCTGATAGTTCTTGATTCCACTTGGAGACTAATGATCTCTTACTCATCCCTGGTCGAAAACAGAGAGGCAAGTGTCAAAGGGGAAGCTTCTGGAAGATTCTATGATCTTCCACCTGCAAACTATCTCTGCCATTTGTCCATTCTCACCCATCGCACCCTACAGAGGGGCCATCTAGTATGCATCACACCCTTTACACTGGGAAGGTGATATGCATCGCACCCTCTCCACTGGATATTCAGTATGGTCCAGTTTTGACCATTTCTGAGCAGTTTTTAGTGGAGAACTTCTGGGAGATGATGTAACCAGCTGACCTTGTTCTTTAAGGTAGTGAAGCAACACTTTTAGGGACTTAGGAGCCCTCAATTTATGGACATTTATGATTGGGGTTGTAGTGCCCAAAAATGTCTATAACAAGGGGGTGATGGAGTGGTCATAGAAGGTGGTAGGGATTCTCCCTCTACCACAGCCTCGACCAGAGTGATGAACCTGTCCTCTATTCCCACTCATGGATGGGGTGCAGGTGCTAGTGGGCATAGTAGCAGGGCTAGGTGAAGTGGCCTTGGGTGGAAGGGCAAGCAACAAGAGGTGGAATGACATGTATTTCAAGTCACAATGAGTGAAAAAGACTAGAGATGATGCAAGGTGGTCATCGCAAACTAAGGCAAAGGGGTGTACAGAGTAAATATGTTGGGATAAATCCATGTGAAGCTAGACACCCTCCACATGGCACAACTCATCAGTCAAATGAGGCAATCGCCACCTAGTCACCCAAATCTGGGTAAAATTGAATCGATTTATTATTTTCACTACTTTTTTTAACTAATTCAACATTATATTTATTATTATTTTTTCATGTAACCATTCATTTTATGTTCCATTACAACATTTCCACATACTAAACATACTATACTACCTCAAAATATTATTTACTTTCGGTTGAAGTTGCAAATGTAATCCTCACAATGTCATATTTCAATTTATTTATATCTATTAAAATGAAAGTCAATTCAAAATTAACAAACTTACATTAAGGACATGTCAGTTTTAGATTTTTTATATTTATTTTTATCAAGAATCTTAATAAATAAATAATCTCACATACCTAATAATAAACCACAATTCAATAAATATATATTTTATATTAATTCTTAAACATTAACTCTAATTTATTTGTATTTTATCTCATTTTACAAAATCATTACAATTATAATAATATTTATCATTATCATGTCACTTACAAAAATTTAAATCTAACTGAAAAATATAACCAATCTCAATTTATACTCAATTAATTATATATAATCAATAAATTTAATAAAATTTTCAAATAATAAAATCTTATAATTAAATAAATTTAAAATAATAACATATATATATATATATATATATATATATATATATATATATATATAATATATATATATATATAGATATATATATATATATATATATATTATATATATATATATATATATATATATATATATATATTATATATATATTATTATATATATATATTTTGTTGTGGTTCATGGACACCCTGGTCAACGGGTGGCGCTACATCCATGGAAAAATCTGGTTTGATCGACCCCGAAAGGAATCTAGCCCCGCGACCCACTAGCTAGGCCTAACCCCAAGGGCTTCAGGGAGAATGGACCCTGTGACCTCCCGATGGCGATGCACTGATTTTGACCAACTGAGCTAATTGTTGGGGCTTTAAAATAATAATATTATATGAGCTTTCTCAACTATTACATTTTTTCAAAAATAAAATAATTGAAAAAGGAGCGTTAATCTTTCCACTCAAAATCAATTTTATAAACGATTTGTCATTTAAAAAAACTCAATTTATCTTTATATATATTTAAGGAAAATATCCTATTAAATTTTCATGATGTATTTTATTAAAATACTTATGATAGGAAGTAAGAATAACAATTGTTATAAATGAAATGAAATGATATTTTAAGGTCCATGAGACTAAAAATAGTCTATGAGACCATTAGTTCCCTGTTTTTTTCTCTTTGCAAAGTAGTCCTTTTCTGATTCAAATTGATGACGAGTTGACCCAATCTTCCAACAATCCCCTGGCTAAAAAGACAATGCCAAGAAATTGATGCTAACATGTTCTCATAACTTTCCCTAATGTCTTTGAATGCATCACATTGCAAAATGAAATGTTTTTCGGATTCCACAACCCCAGACATGCAAAATGTACACACCCTTTCTTCCCAAGCTTCTTGAGGCCTTTTCCACTGTCCTATTTCACACCAAAGTTGATGTGAATTGGTCCTTAATTGAGCAATAAGAGCATTTGTCCTCCACGAAATGCTAGTTCCAATGAACTATTTTTGTTGTAAATCACACATATGGTTGAGTTCGTCAATGTAATATTTCTTCTTTCTACCCAACTCTTTTCCCCATACCTTTTTAGGAAACTTCTCCATAACAAAATCGTTTAGCTCCTTGCTATTTGTGGGACAGGAATTGAGGTAGGTATCCCATTTTTGCGTCCATGTGTAGTGGTAGATATCCCATTTTTGCATCTAGTGTAGTTTGTTTCATCCATGTTTTTATTCTCTGAATATGATTAGCAAGGATGGACATTTGGCTTCTGTCGTAGTCTCCTCGTTGCATGGTAGTTTGTGTGGCGAATCTAGGCCTAACCTGTTGGGCATGCATCATGTTTTATGTTTGTTTCCTTGTTTGTTTTATGGTTTGTTACAATTGTTATGGTTTATCAAATGAAATTATCAATAATAATTACAATTGCATATTTATTTAATTATATAATAATTTTAATTTATTTTTAAATATTACAAATATTTAATTAAAATATTAGTATAACTAAATTTAAGGATTAGTCAGTGGCAATAGACATTAATCCATAATAAACATTGAAACATTTATTTCATGATACATATCATGTTATCTAAATTGAAGAAAAACATAAAAATTAACTATATTAGTAGTATAGATCTATCTTAAGTACGAATTTAACATGACTTAAGAGGGATGAAATTTCTTCACGTACAAACTTCTTTAGAGTGCAAACTACAATGTGTAATTTTTCTTTGTTTAAATTGTATTTTTAGAATCTATATAGAGTATATATAGGAATTTAACATGAGTTAAGAGGGATGAAATTTCTTCACATACAAACTTCTTTAGAGTGCAAAATACAATGTGTAATATTTTTTGTTTAAATTGTATTTTTAGAATCTATATAGAGGATATATAGGACCGAACAAGCATTTTAACCATAAAACTTATTTTTTGTCAAGATAAATACATATTTCTTAAAATTGATATATAATATATATAGTTGACATTAAATATTTTATATAACTGTAACATTCAGACATTTATCAGGGGAAAAATAAAATGTCTTATATTAATATATTTTAGTATTATGTCAATATTAAAATTTGTATTAAAATATTTTTTGATAACCTACATTGAAAATTTTATTATGTTAATATTAAAATATTTTATTTTAACATTTTTTTTCTATAGATAGATATATATGAAGTTGACATTGACATAAATTAGTTAATATAGATTTTCAAATAGTTTATTTAAATCCCCTTCGAAATTTTTTTGTAAAGTATAAGGTTTAAACATCTTGCTCACACATTTTTAATTTACTTCTAATTACTTTACAACATATTCGCTTTTTTTTTTTAATTATAACCAACATAAATCTTCTATTTAAAACATAATTTATTTTTATTTTAAAGGGGCATGTATCATGTATTATGAACCTCTCAGCTCAATAACTTATTTAAGTTATTATTTTGACTATTAATTATAAAATGAATGAATATATGAGTTAAATATATACACATTAAAAAATACATATAGCAACAAAGACATCGTAAAGTAACAATAAGTAATAAAATTTAATGCTATAAATAAAAGTAAATTTAATTTGACATTTATGGACATACATTTATTTCAATCAAACTTCAAAAGTAAAAAGGATATGACTACCTTTAAAATAAATATAAACTCTCTATCCATGATCACTACTAGAAAAATCCATAGATATTTCATGGAGATTAAATCTCTACCATCCTCCTAACAATTAATAATAATTAAATTAAAATTTTTGAAGTCATATTACAAAACAAATACACTTACAGACATAATTATAAAATCATTTAAAACTACTAATTGCACCAGATGTTGCAAAGGAAATGTCGTAAGGCAATATCATATAACACTAATTAATGCTTCTTTGACAACTATTGAAAGACAAAAAATATGAAGAAAAAGCAAGGACCATGCTACAATGAAATCTTATTGAAATACTACTTCCTTCAGCCTTACATATCATGAGGCCTAGGTTGAAGTTAAAGACCTTGTCTCATTATGCCAACATGAATGCTTCATAAATAAAGAAATACTTCCTTGAGCCTTACATATCATGAGGCCTAGGTTGAAGTTAAACACCTTGTCTGATTATGGAAACATGAATGCTTCATAAATAAGGAAATATAACTTGATTTTCTACCTTTGAAATCAGAGGTTGTTTTAGTATAATTCCTCCATATTTCTTGTTGATCACTTCTTGATGCTATAAACAACCTTAACCAGTACAAATAATGTTTTTTATAGTCTGAAGCGCGTTTCTACAAAAAAAATATAACAATTTTTTAAATAAATTTTGAATTTTTATGTGAATTAAATCTACCCTCGAATAAAACTATCTCCTGTCTAGAAATTGAGCCCAAGAATAGCATCAATTACACCTCTTCTTGATCAAATTTCTTGTGTTTCTATTTTTATTGTTGACTCACCTCTATATTATTTCCTTCATGATTCTTGAAACTATTCAAAAGATGACATTGCTCTTTACCACTAATCTCCTTGGTGTCTTCCATGTTCTTGATTTAATCCAAGACGTTTTGCTTAAGAAAATCTAACCCATGTCATGCAGTTGAAAATAATGTAGAGATCAGTCAAGAACATTCAAGGAATTCTATCTTGAAAATCAAGCATGTGTAGTCCATAAGCACCACAATGAAAATACTATTTTTTTTACATCAAAAGACCACACCTCACCTTGGTTTGAAATTAAAGGCCCCAAAATTTCTGCCAATATGAATGCCTCATAAATAAATAAATAGATTGTGATTTTCTACCTTCAAATATATTCACCATAAATCATGATAGTGAACACTAAAAACAAACTTCTCATATTTAACCAAATTATATCACAAGTACATGCTTCACAAGATATTAAAAGTTAGTTTCGGTGCTTCTGAAGTCAAATCCATATTATTATACATCATAAAGTCGAACAGATATTAGCTCAAAGCATGCATAATATCCAAATCATTCTCAAAAACATTTGAAGCTAAAAAATTTCGACAATCTCACAGTTTACAGTCAATGAATCAATTGTCCCATGTGAACCCATAAAAATGTACACTACCAATCATGTCATGCATATGCAATGTGGTATACTCTTTGTATATACAACATAATTTGGTGAATTTTAGGGATCACAAGACATTTAGAGTTAATAGCAATTCCAACATACTTAATTGAAATCCATAATATATAAAATGTCTCTCCAAAGATTAGCATTCATTCCTAACTGAGAAGACACTCCAAATGCAAAAAATATAAAGAGAATCTCAACTACCGATCACCTTCACCAATCAACCTGAACATGGATTCCGTTTTTTGAAATAAATAATACAAAATGTAAACATTCAAATAAATTGCTCCGAAGAAATATGAACAAAGTTAAATCTCCAAATCATGATAGAATTGACTTCCTACCAAAGAGATTGATCTCTTTTTATGTGTTCCTTGGTTGATTGAACTTGTGGCAACAATCTCTGAGTCCTTGGTGATACATAATTGGGTTTCCCATTAGGAGGTGCTAGAAGAGAATGTCTCCTTATTATTCATTGTTAGCACAACTAGAGTAAAGCTTAATAAATAAATAAAACTCACTATACTTTTGACTTGTATTTATCATGTCCAGATTGGGATTCATCGTTTTTGGTAGTTATCTTGCTGTGATCTAACTACTAGCCCCATCATTTTCTTCATAATGAACTAGAGGAAAAGAAGAAATATATTTTGCTATCATCTGATTTTTTTAATGAAGGAAAAAAACCAGGGGTTCGTTATATGTGTAGTGGATATAAATGTATATTTTGGGAAATAAATAGCCATATTGGCTCCAGTAGTCATGTTGGGCATGGAATCCCCCCAAGGCATGTTTTTAGGCTTAAAGACCAAGTTTTGACCAAATCTTGTTGTAAATCTCAACGAATTGCAGGCGTGGAGCGCAAAGTCATAATAGGGTCACAAGTTTGTCCACCCTAGCTTTGTAATGTAATGTTAGCAGGATAGACCTACCCATAGTCTGTGGACCATGGGATTGTATAAATAGAGTGAGGCTCTAAGTGTATAAGATAACTAAGAGAGAATAGAAGATGAGAAGTCTGAGTGATTGAGATGCAGTGTGAAGTGTGTCTTTGGGTCGTAGAGTAGGAGAAGGCTCTGCGGCTGAGTCCGCAAAGGCCTAGTAGTTCGCAACTGAGTGCACGAACCCCTGCAGCTGAGTGCGCAAGGCGAGTCAAGTCTGTAACCGGGGAAAGAATCAATAAAGAGAAGTTTTGCTATAATTTTGTGTATTTGTTCTTGGTTTAATGCATGATTGACATAATTTGTAATTATACTGTTTATTTACTGTGCGCCCCTATATGCATGTTTTATGTGGTTAAGTATAACTTAAAGCACTCAATTAGGCCAAGATAATTAAATAACATTGGAATATAAGTAAGGTCTTGGGTGATAATGTAGAATGCGGTGTTCAGCCCTTGGGTAGGGCTGCACGAAGGTAGTATATCAGGTCGCGAGGAATGGGAAAGTGTGCGAAGCAACCTGTGCACAGGGACAGACCATGGACTAGTCGAACTCATCAGACATCTCCAGGGTGTGGAAACCTAGTTCTAGCACCCTCCCATACTACTTCGGGTGAGACCTCGGTCCATGCTCCACGGACTATTGCCGAAAGGGCCAGTAGTACTAGGATTTTTTTGGCTAATTAACTGCGAACTTGGGTCAAGCACCAACAATCCAACAAATGGTTTTATTGTTGGGACCAAGATCTACATAGAGATGTCTGATGTCGTATCACTGGAATCCGACCAAGAAAGGAATTGAAGAGTGGTTAGACAAAAATATTCACAAGTTCGTGGCACAGGAAAATAGGAATCCACGATTATCTAAGGAAGAGTGGTTAGATTGCTACTAATATATAGAAATCCACAATTTTTTTTTTGCATCCTTCCCTACTGATTTGTACGAGTGGATCACGAAGCTAATAGATAGCCAAGGAAGGTGTAAACTTGACAAACCTATTGTGTGGACTCCAAAATTGGTGCGCAAACTGGAAGCATCAGAAGATAAGATCGTATGCACTATCAATCACTAGTTGGATCGGATTATAGGAGGGATCATCACTGAATTCACAAGAGATACTTTGGTCAGCTATAGCAAAGCAAAACGACACTTCCTCAAGGGACCACGAGGTAAGTACGTTAAATAGTTGAACACCTGTATTAAAATTCTACTGTGTAAAAAGCGAGTTATGCGAATAAATTGATGTTTGGGGCTACACAGAGTGGGAGGATCTATAGAAACGAAGATAGCACATCACTAGAAACTAGCCCCTTGATTTCACCTCCATGTGAAGGCGAGGAAGAACTCGTGAAGGTTTCACCAAGAAGTGTGATCAATCTACTAAAGCAGAGGATTCCGTGCATACCACTCCCACCCCCACCACCACTAGTTTCACCATATTCACCTCGAACCTTGCCCATACCACCTCCGCCACCACCACGAAGCAGTATGGCCAGCGCAATAAAGCTACCAATGTTCAAGGTAGTATGGAATGAAGATCCAGACCAATTTTGGTTCGTGGTAAAAGCAGTATGGGAAGCACAGGGTGTCATGGACGACAATATAA
Source organism: Pinus taeda (assembly GCA_000404065.3). NCBI lineage: Eukaryota > Viridiplantae > Streptophyta > Pinopsida > Pinales > Pinaceae > Pinus > Pinus taeda. The sequence continues at coordinate 52,539 of APFE030811255.1, forward strand.
AGAAGGAAACATTGGTCAGTGCTCTACAAGATAGTGTGTTGACTTGGTACATTAAGAATTCCAATGACAATCCGAATGTGGGGATAATAGATATCCAGATTGCGCTAAACAAAGAATTTGGCAGGCCGAAATTGGAGGCACAGTTGATCATTGGGTTTAAGGAAATCACAATGCTACTAGGTGAGACCCTGTCAGAATTGGATCAAAGACAGAAGTGCACAATTCGCCAAATGAACATGACCTTAACAGATGGGCAATACAGCAAATAGTTTGTATCCTCGTTAACACCGCATCTACGGATCGCACTATCACAACAAAGGCTAACTACTTAGGCTGAAGCTTTGGAGGTCGTGATGAGATTGCACGACAGTCCGATACAAGATCCAAACCTGGGAGTCCAATAGATTCGCGTGCAGTTGAAAAACCTGTGCCTTGAGATGCAGAGTTTGAAACAAGATAGGATGGCTCATCCAGAAGTGCGTGACGAGTTATGGTGCATAAAGTGCAAGGGCCAGGGACACGACAAGGACCACTGTCAGTGTTCACAAATTACCTCAAGGGAGGATGACCAATGCCATTGAGACAGAAGGCACAAATAGGACCAAGCGCAGCGCTTGAATTGTGGTGCGCGATTTGTCAGATAGGAGGGAAGCATGCTACAGATAACTACCATCCATTACAAAAGTATACGCAAAATTCCCAATAGTTGTTCTATAATTTCTGCAGGTCAGTGGGCCATGATGATAACACCTGTAGAAGTTATGAACTGATGATGGATCGGACGCCTACCTATAGAGTTGAGGCTGAAGCACAGCCCCTCGATCAAAATGCAGGAATGGCGTGCACTAGATTTCAAGGTTGCGCACGAGGTTGAGGTGGAATGGGACCAGGAAGAGGTTGAGGACACTTTATATGTTATAATTGCAAAGGACCAGGGCATTTTTCCCTTGCTTGTACAAATCCAATGAGACCATCATGCTTATATTGTACGCAGTTTGATCATGAGACAGAGGACTATCCCACACTGATAGCAACATTGTGTGATAAAGGAGCACTCCAACCTCCCCGAACTCAGAACCTACAAATGATGAGGTTTGAGCCACACGAGGAAGACCAAAATTTAAATATCGTGCTCCATAGTGGTATCACGACAGGGGATGACAAAGGAAAGCAACCCAAAGAGAGTACCTGGGTTTGCAAGGCTCCAACCAAGGAACAAGAATTTGATTTGGAGTGCGCTAAGGAGACATTCATGGAAGCTAAGAGGAGTTTCATGGATGCCTCCACTTTAGGAAGTAAAGATAGACTGGACCCAGAAGGGGCTACAAGAACTCATCAATATATGTGTTGGGACCGTACCAAGAGAACCACACATAGTCCAGAAGCTCGAGGAAGCATAGAACGCGAACAGGAAGGGAGATGAGATTGACCACGTAGATCGGGGAATATGAAATGGATCAAGTGATTTTGGATCTAGGAACGGACGCAAACATCCTACCAAAGAAGACATGGGAGCACATGGGCAGGCCTATGCCGCAATGGTCTCCTATCCAACCGCGAATGGAAAACTAGCAAAAGATCCTACCTATGGGAAGATTGTAGGAAATCACAATAGATATCGAAGGTGTGAGCGTGCTAGAAGATTTCAAAGTGATAGAGATTGTTGATGACAATAATCCATATCATGTGTTACTAGGAAAATATTGGGCCACTAACATGAATGGAGTGATAACTCCAAAGAAGCACAAGATGAATTTTGAGAAAAAGTCACTGTGCGTAGTGGTACATTTAGACCCGACAGAAGGATCGCGCTACACAAAACTAGTGCGTGACAACGATCGCGACGACGATCTAGACTGCACGTACAAGATAACCACATGAGAGAAAGACTAGGTAAATCCCACTGCGGATGGTCGAATATCTTCGGAGTGCGAAGGCTTCTACACATCAGATTCTCATGAAGAAATCGAGAAATGGCAAAACTGGTTACACGAGGTAATCACGCTCAATTGTAACATGATGTTGAGGTCACTGTGTTGCGTAGCAACAGAGAAGAGACCTGCCTACATATGACGAGTTAAGGGAGGTGGAAGAGTTCCTAGACAAATTTGAAAAAGAAGTGTCAAAGTAATAACATTTCGACACTCTGAAATGGGTATTGCGCGCTATGCCCGCAAGGTGGTGGGGTATGCACTAGAAGAGTTTTGAGGACTGGAACAACTACCGAAGGATGATGTACCTATGATTTAGGAAGCCTCATATGTGGATAAAAGCCAAGTATGACGAAAAAAATGGCCCGTGTGCCCACCTTTCCAGATGGATACATGCATATGGTGCACAACCTACACAAAGGCACATTGTCCTTACGGTAGGAAACACGATCGGTAAGCAAGGGTGGGCAAGACAATGGCACAAAAAACCCCTCCATTTTGGACCAGGAAGTATGGTAAGAACAAGTTCACAAAAGCATATTCACACAGAAGCTTTTGACAAAGTACGCGAAGCATTGAACACGGTCCACCATGTGAAGCGGGCTAACTGGGACCTACGCATACCAACCATTCTTTGAGTATATAGGACCCTATGCAAAACCCTAACTATGCATACACCACTAACGCTAGAGTGTGAAGTAACTGAAGTAATCCCTATAATACTTGGAGAACTTAGGCCGTGCATGATCACACCAATGGATGCGATGGTTCACAAAAACTTGGAAGCAAAAATCCAAAAGGGAAATTTTAGGCTCCAAAAACTTGAAAAATAAAGGGTGCGACTAAGGAGGAAACACACTTTGGTAGAAGCGGAAATCAAGAAGATGGAAGATGAGATAAGGGACAAGTTTCTCGATAAGAAGACCACGGTGATAAAACAGGGTGTGCACAATCATGCTTACAAGCTTCAGGACTATCATTGTGAATTGATCAGTCTAATGCCTTGGCTTGGACCACATATTACTAAGAGAATTAACCAGGGTGATGCACTGTGGAGGATAAGGTGTGCGACGTGGCTAGTAACGGTAAAAGTAGGTATTTCGTAGAAAGAATGCTAGATGTTCGGAGAAAACCACACATAGGTGGCGCCACCACTTAATTAGCCGAGTTAGACACAGCATTAGTGCTCTAGGCAGTTGAAAGGGAGCGCGGGACTATAAAATATTCTACCCAAGAGCTGCGCGATATTGGAGATGCGTGTAGAAGCAAAGAGTCACAAGGTCCACGACCCTGCATGGTGGGCTGCACTACCACGTGGGTTGGCCAGAAAGTGACCATTGAAGTCACTATTCATGAAGGGATGCTCAACTTAAGGACAAATGGAGCGGGCAACAAGAATTTAAGATGCAAGTTATGGGCAAGATTTAGAGAAATCTGCTGCCAAGGAAGCATTACTGAACCGGATTTAGGGGAAATGGTCGAATTTAAATTCAAAAAGTGCTATAAAATACAAAGGGCTGCCCAACAAACAACACTTGGTCATTTGCAAATTGAGCGATTGAGTAGAGCCCTGAGTGTTGTGAGCCAAGTGTTGATTGAGCCCCTGAGTTCATGAGTGTTAGATTTCCAGACAAGTATGATGGTAACTGCTCAGGATGTTATGGATATAACAAAAACAACTGTTGAGGAGGTCACACAAACCCTGACTATGGGGGATGTTCTAGAAGGTCTCGGGATTGTGGCAGAAATCCTGAAATGCCCGCACATGCCAAGTCCTAAGAAGGAAAAACAACCAATGGTCCTTGTACATGTGTCCTCGCGAAACCCACTACGCACCAAATTGTTAATGGAGGAGAAGGGGAAAGTTGTCACCATAGAGATGAATTAAGAAGAATAAGATCTGGAGGATCTTATCATCTCGAAGGAGGAGGATGAAGGCATGGAGGAGGACACTCATCCAGCGTACTCTACAACAAAATTTCCCGCCTATGTCCCCCCACGAAAAGGGAAGGCAAAAGGGACCAAGGACCTGGATGAGACCATGAGCTCACTCTAGACCTGGCTACTCCCAGATAAGATTATGTTTGAAGGCACGCACCTAGGACACATTCTGAGCCTGAAATTTGAATATTGGGACCTTGCTGACCACAAGAAGTTCCCTCACCTAGAGACAAGGAACTTCATGAACCCCAAGTAGAACACCATGGCAGGGGTTACAGATCTAGAGCTATAGAAGTGGTTGCGTGGAGTGGAGAAGGTTGGACTACTAAATTTGCTTTGGGTAACACACTTCCACCGTGCCCCAATAACCATATTCATCATCAGAAGCTGCTCTTCCTAGTGCATGATGGGTGTTTGTGGCTGAAGGAGCCCATCTCCATCATGGCAGACCTAATTCACCACATCTCCTGACTTCCATGCAAAGGAGAGGACCCTGTAGACATATTGGAAGGGAAGGGTAGTGACTTGGCCATGGTGGAGGCCATGAAGAAAAAGTACAAGCTGGAAAAGAAAAAAATGGGCTATGCCATTTCCAACATCAAGGAGAAAGTTGTGCACATAGCAACCCAAATCCTGGCAGGAAAGGTCATGTGCAAGTGCCGTGTGGACGAAGTCCCCACGGCAGTGGTAACACTGGACGTGCAGTGAATGAAGGGGGTCTAGTTTAACTGGTCTAAGTTCCTCTGCACATATTTTTTATAAAATTGTTGCGAAGCCTAGGAACAAGGCAAAATGTTCCACTATGCATGGTTGTTGCTGTCCATAGTGCTCGTGGTTGGGGAGTTGTTGGAGGATAGTCAATTCCCCATAATTGACAGGGACCTACCAGAGGCCATGAAGTACGCTTCGCTCTGGGCCACAAAGGATGCTAAGTAGATACGTAGCAGCAAAATCTTCTAGGTGTTCATAGAAATGAACCTTAGAATGGGGATAAACCATAAACCGTGGTTGTCACCCACTATTTACAACAGTCTACAAGGTTTTGTAGAATTTAAAGTGGACATGCATAACATCTATATCAGGGCGCGGAAGGACATGACTAAATAGTGGAAAAAGCTACCCTTCGTAGCCACTGATGATGTCATTTTCAATGTCCTAGAGGCATGGCTGTCGGAGTGGCGCACCCCAGACATCACAGAAATTGAGAAGTCATCGGAACAACAAAAGAAGGATGAACCCAAGTTGCACATCATACAGTTGGTCGAAAAGTGAAGACAAGAAGTAGCAGTAGCAGATGTATGAGAAGTGCGGGGTGCAACACAGAAAGCAACTAAGCAAGAAAAGGCCACTATAGTAGTAGTAGCATTGAAGGTATCCGCAATGGCGGGTGAGGGCCAAACAACACCTTCGCAGGGGCAAGAAGCAGAGGAAGCAAAACTAGAAGAAGGAGGCGTGGACCCATAAACCACGTCAGCACAGCTGAAACGCCAACACCTGACCGAGCGAGGAGGGTCGTGAAAGAAGGTTAAGGCCTTGAAATTGTCCATTGAACTGATCACCCTAACCGAGGGTGATCTGCACGACATCAGTGAAGCGGTGCACGATGTCACCAATCAGGCTCTCCAAGATTTCATGCAGAAGAACTAAATTGTGTTGGGGCCCTCAAAGCGTAGTTGCAGGAACTACAGGTACAGCCCCCTCAAGTTGGTACATTTAGATCCTTGGCAGCAGAGCAAATGTTGCACACGCAGATAATGAGCCTCCAAGTTTTACAAACCCGGATTGATAATTAAATACTTGTGTTAATTTAGTCAATAAATTAGCCCAACAGCTAGCGTGCTAAAAGGTCTCAATATCAATCTAGCTACACTCTTGCGTGAGACCTTATATGTGTTACAGGATGGGATAACTGCAGAGCTGCGAGCTAGGGAAAGCCGCGCGCTCCAAGTCCTTAGTGAGCAGGAAATAAATATGGAACAATTAAGCTTGTAGCATGGAAAATTGTTGTCACATAATCAATAGCTGGTACAGGTGATAGACAATGCTCGTCAAAGCATCCCAAAGTTGGGCATCCCAGCAGACATACCAGTGAAGGCATGGATCCACAAATTAGTAGTAGGGGTCTGTGAGGCAAGGGAAGAAATGAAAAAGGTTCAGCTGGCGCTGAACCTTCAGATCATCAAGCTGTGGTTAAAGTTGCAGCCATCCACTCCCCCGAAAGTCAAAGAAAAGTGCGCTAGCACTATCACATCAGAATTGGAGTAAATTAGTAATGCAGTGTGAGACTGCACCAGCATGTTGGAAGAATCATTTGAGGTCCTCACAAATCTACAGGTGGACCCCAACATCCAGCGCTTAGAGATAGAGGCGCGTGAACTCCAACAACAGTATGATAGCATTAAAGGAACTACACAGACGATGGCCCTCACTCAGAGGCTCACGTGGATGCAGTAGGCTAAAGTGCTAAAGGAGAAGGTGGATGGAGCACGACATAAGGAAGCAGTCCTAAAGGTGCGTGTCCAACCTTGGATCGACGAGGCCTCCACCATCACAGCAGAAATCGAAGGCAAGCTTGCACACATGCAGGGCATACACACATTGATGCAGAGAAGCACTCCCGACATAGATGTGTTGGAGTAGCGTATGCAACAAATCCAGCAAGCAGCATCTTAGTGCGATGCTAACCTCTACGCAGTTCGAGAACAGTTGGAGGGAATCCATGCCAAGATTGTCACGCTAACAAAGTGACTCGAGGGTGAGTCACAATGTTTGTGTTGGGGGCCTGTTGGGCATGGAATCCCCCCAAGGCATGTTTTGGGGCTTAAATCCCAAGATTTGATCGAATCTTGTTGTAAAGCTCCGTGAATTGCGAGCACAGAGCGTGAAGTCATAATAGAGTCACAGGGTTGTCCGCCCTAGTTTTGTAATGTAATGTCAGTTGAATAGACCTACCCATGGTTTGTGGACCATGGGATTGTATAAATAGAGCGAGGCTCTAAGTGTATAAGATAACTAAGGGAGAATAGAAGATGAGAAGTCTGAGTGATCGAGTCACACTGTGAAGTGTGTCTTTGGGTCGTAGAGTAGGAGAAGGCTCTACAACTGAGTGTGCAGAGGCCTAGTAGTCCGCAGTTGAGTGCACGGACCCCTGCAGCTGAGTGCGCAAGGCGAGTCAAGTCTGTAACCGAGGAAAGAATCAATAAAGAGAAGTTTTTCTATAATTTTGTGTATATGTTCTTGGTTTAATGCATGATTGACATAATTTTCAATTATACTGTTTATTTACTACGTGCACCTGTATGCATGTTTTATGTGGTTAAGTATAACTTAAAGCACTCAAGTAGGCCAAGATAATTACCTAACATTGAAATATAAGCAATGTCTTGGGTAATAACGCAGAGTGTGGTGCTCAACCCCTGGGTAGGGTTACACGAAGGCAGTATATCAAACCACGAGGAATGGGAAAGTGCACGAAGCAACCTGCAGGAATGGAAAAACTGTGAACCAGTCGAACTCATTAGACATCTCTAGGGTGCAGAAACCTAGTTCTAGCACCCTCCCATACTACTTCAGGCGAGACCTCAATCTGTGCTCTGCGGACTATTATTAAAAGGGCCAGTAGTATTGGGATTTGTTTGGCTAACTAACTCCGAACTTGGGTCAGGCCCCAACAAGCCAACAAGTTGGTAGATACGAGAAATAAAGAGGTAGAGAAGTGGAGTTGGCTACTCTCATTCCTTCTTGAATTCCCTAGAAGCGATGTTTCACAAAACAATAGTAATACAAATTCAAAAATAGGAAAAGTCATAAAAGAAAGAAAGGGTTTTGTCATAACCCAGAGTGGAATTTAGATAAATGGTTAAAAAGGAAACAATGATGGTTTTACACCTCGCAACACAGTGCCATGGACCACAATCCATTCCAATTGCTTCAAATTCTCTATGGACTTCAAAACATTTGAAAGGGGCAAAAACCTGTAACTCCAACAACTCTATGGACTTCAAAACATTTGAGAGTGTGGCAAAAACCCATAACTCCAACAACTACAACCATCGCCAAGCAAAAACCCTCTTTTGTAAAACAAAAAGCCTAGGACTAATTGATAGTCAGATGAACTTGGAACAAAAGCAAGGAAACAAGATTCAAAAGTTGGAGAAGGGCCAAGTCAATAGGCTCGTTCAAGAACTTTGACAATTGCAAGGAATGAATTCATTACCCATGAAGTACCTGCAATATGTTCATGGATTATAATAAAGATTAACAAGTTGAGAAATTGCACAAATCAAGATTCAGTTGACAGCTAAAGTAGTGGGATGTAACGTGGAAGAACTTTAAATAGTCTAACATTGGATCTCACAATGCAGAGTGCAAAGTAGGGGAGTTCTTCCCAGAGGAACGCCTAATGACATAATTATTCAAAATATACCACCGTATTCATGTTATAATCTTTTGACCTTCTAAAACTACAAATATATCAATTTTTTCATAAACATAATAAATATACATTATTTAATCACATAATAATAATAATAATAATAAATAATACAATAAATTTGCCTTTAACCATCTTTAAACCCAAAGAAAACAAGAATAATATGAACTATAAATAGCATAATTAACTAACAAGGTCACTAAATTTAAACAAATATTCAAAATGTTATTACATATGTTAATAAAAATATTAACTATTTGGTAATTATTAAAATTTAATATACAAAATAAATAATAGTACATAGATACAAAAGAATTAAAAAAATAATCTTCTAAATTATATATTAAAAGCAAAATTTTATTTATATATATAATAAGAAAATCAATTCAATAACATAATTCATAAGAAAATTTCATATATTTGTATTAGTGATATGATGAGATTTGATGTAACGGATGTGACTTTATCATATATTGGACTGAAATATGTATATTCCACACGGAAAAATGTAAAATCATCTTTTTAAATGTCCTATAACATATAGAAGAATTTTTAAATTGAGATAATGTAAATATAGATGTATAAGAATTCATTACTTAGTGGTGTAAAAGTTAAATCTATAGTGTAATTTCTTTTAATCAAAACCATAATTTATGGAAAAATGTGTAAATTTTAAAAATTAGTTGTTATGTGACTATTACATTAGATATAACTATTTCATAAATGTAACTATTACATTAAATACAATATACGTGACATACTAGTGAACTAGAGAAAGAGTATATAGCAAAAAAAAAAAAATAATGATTTTTTCTTAACATATTCTTAAAATTAGTGTAAAAATATAAATTAAAATGTTTTATACTTTTCAATTTTTTTATTAAAATATATATATATATATAATATAATATATATATATAATATATATAAATATATATATAATATAATAATAATTTATTTTAAATATTTATTAAATTTGGAAAAAAATATTTTTAAATATAATAAATAGATAAATAATTAATGAAACTAAATTAAAAATAAATTTTAATATTATTAAATTTCACATATAGTTCTTATTAATGTGACTGTTAAATTATTGTATCAAAAATGGAACTAATATCTTTAACTAATTATTTTTATTGTTTATGGAGAACATGTAACTTAAAGATAGTGTCATGTGATATTACACTAGATATAATATTTCATAAATCAACTATACATTAATAAAACTAATTAATCATTTAGCAACTAGTGAACTAGGGGATATTATATATATATAATATATAAATATAATAATATATATATATATATATATATATATATATATATATATATATGAACAATGACACTTTTAAAGAGATTCTGAAACAACATAAAAGTTAAAAATAATATTTCAAAATATTTTAAATTGGTATAAATATATATTTTTATTTAAAATATTGTTAGTAAGGAAAAAATATATAAATAAAAATAGATAATAATTTAATGAAACCAAATTAAAATATAATTTCAATATCATTAAATTTGACATATAGTTTGGCTAATATGACTATTAAAATCATTGTATCAATAAGATGAGATTAAGAAAATATTTAAAAAAGTTGATGAGACTAAAACTGTCAAAAGATTTGATAAGATTAAATTCAAACAATTGTTTCTTAAGAAACTAGAACAAAATTACTATTTTAAGTTTTGGTTATGTTATTTGTATTTTAACATATTATTCAAAATTTAATATACATATAATATATTGTTCAAAATTTAACAAATATAAAAAATCTATTCATTTTGGCCCACTCTAACTTATGGGTATTGATTTTTTTATGTTATATGATCTCTACATAAATAAATATATTAATAATCAAATTACTAAACCTAGTTTATTTAATAAACCATGTCTTAACACATATCGTACTTAAATAGAAATTGTTGGTTCTAGTGTCTATACATCATAACATATCAAATTTTCTGAGTTACTTTATTTCAGATTTTGTTTATCATATGTTGGTTTCCTGTAATACATGAGAATCCAGGCACACATCATGAACAATTTGCATGACCTTTGGCTTAAAGGTAAGGAAAACTAGTAACAAAACAATATGCCCTCACTGTTTTGGAGAGAGTAAAACCTAAATTATTTTCAAAACGCATGTTTTAGACCTATGAAGTTCATTACTTTGCGAAATAGAATAACAAAATTTGATTTCATGTAATACATGAATGGAAGCCACACAGTATTAAGAATTTGCACGACCTTCTGCTTAAAATGCATGATCAAACAAATTACAGTTACTTCGCTCTACAAATCTTATCCGTGACTTCCATATATAAATCTACAAATCTTATCCAACTACGGAATTCAATGATGTGTCGTGATTTTTTTAGGTCTTACCATTCCAGGGCACAAAGTTACCCCATTTGGAACAAAGTTCTGAGTTGGGTACCTTCCCATTCTTTCATAATAATGTGATGGAAAGTACAAAGGACCAGACAAATTGTGGCTATTTGGGTTTGCTATTTTGGAAACTTTATGATGCTAGTCAAAGTCAAATAATTGATTTGGTTAATATTCATCAAAATTTGGGAATGTTTTGAGATGTGTAATAAAATATATTAAAAAAAATCAAATTTGTAATCAAATTATATTTGAAAAGAGACCATAAACTTACGTCAGGTTCTGTAGATCCCGAAACTTTTTTGCCTTTTCAAGTTGGTGTATGTAGCATTGGGAGGATATGCGGGTCTGCAGATGCCGAGATTTTGATGCCTTTTCATGTTGTTGTATGTATTATTGGGAGGATATGGAAAAATAATCCACCTAATGAGGTTCACCCCAGATTTGTCGCCCATCAGAATGCATCGAATGAAATTGGCGTAAAGAGTGAGCCACGGTTGCTCTATTTACCCACGAGTCACGGAGCGGATCCACAAAAGAATGCCAAATGAATCCTCATAGGATGTTGGGAGACGTGCTTCGGAACGAGCCTAAAATCCACTGAGAACATATTTCCTCTGGCCCTCCGACGTACGTGAACCTCTAATCACAAATCTGAGCTGAAAGAAAATATAATTGCTGGACCCCATATGTCTCACTATCCTCCTCCTCCCCTCTGAATATGAGCTCTTCCTCGGTCATGGTAAAGGATAGAAGGAAAAGTCGCATCGAATTAAGCTACCTTAAATCGACCAAACAAAACACATGCAACTTGGCTAGGAAGGAGTACCCCTCAATGGAATTCAATAGAGACTCAACATTTAGCAATGGAAGAGAAAGGGCGAGGTAAAGGTATTCAAAAATATTGGAGAACTAGAGGTGAAGAATGGATCAATGCATGGACAGTACATATCACTTATCACTTGAAGTAAACAATAGTGGCCAAGTCAATTCAACCCTAGAGAAAACCACCAAGGGAATGTGTTAAACCAATTCATTATAATGAAATGAGACCTAAGCACAACATGAACAAAATTATGTTTCATTGTTATGTAGATTGGTAGAATCGTCAAATAAGAAAGCTAACATCTTATTATTATGCAAAAAGGCTGATTAGCTTACCCCACTGTTGGAGCCCAAAAAATTTGCATTAAATTTTTGTAAGTATAAGGTCACACATGATGGATGAGGAGCGTAGGATGTATGATTGGAGTGCAACACAGGGAGCAAAGAACAATGCAAGTGGACATCTTGTAGAGAGGTAGCAATGGCACCCGAGGATGGGAGGCACGTACAGGGGAATATTGGCAGTTAGGATTTTGCATAAGGATGGAGTCGACCAAGGATGTCATGGCAGATTGGAGCTTGGGTATATTTTGCAGAAGAAGGAGAAGGGGTAGATTGGAGCCGACTAGTGGGAAGATATTTTGAAGGCTCTCTAATACACATGGTCTAGCTCAAGGATGGATTGGGAGGATAGCTAGAACCATCAAGAAGAGGGCGAGAAGGTTCGAGGGGCTTCAAGGCAAGGATAAAGCGAGTTGTTGAGGAATGGATGCGGTTTGATGCCTAGATGTTGGAAGTCGGAAGAAGGAAAAAGTAGAATTGTATAGTTTGTTTGTGGTCATACAATGTTTGTATCATGTCTGTATGTCCTGAGTTACAAGCTGGTCTGTTACAGTCGATAGCTGCAAAGAAATGCCATTGTATCTTTCTTGCATAGTTGTGTGCCTCGAGTTTACAATATGAATCATGTTTTTGTTTGTATTTGACATGTCTTTTAAATATTGGTGAACCTGTTGGTCTATTAACTGTACTCAACACATATTTCCTTTCTCCTTGATGCTAATATAAAATAATGGATGGATTTGTTGCCTCCTATGCTTTGTATTGATACTTGAATGTCTAATGTTACTTATGCATAATGCCTTTTTGTATGTTAAAAGGAGTTTATAATAGTTTGAATACTTGCAACTATGTTTAATGGCCTGAACATTTATGGTGTTTACGCAATATGGGACCAATGTATGTCGACTTATTTGCTTCAAACACTTATTAATGTGCTTAATGGGCTGAATAGTTGTAAGGTCATTGGGGCGAATAGGTAATATTTTCTATATGTAAGAAGGGAAAATATTGGATAAGTGACGGTATAACATCTAATGGCCGAAAGCATAAACCATTATGACTTCCCACGTGCTACTAGTCTTGACTTGTGTGTTGTTAGGTAACTGAGAAGCCTAAGCTCTATGCAATACGCAGTCCTGAGGTAATGGTCAAGTGCGTGTCAGTAGGGTTTTAGTGTCGTAGGTCATAGGGAGTTCTATCAGACTGTAGAAATCTGGTTTTGACATTCACCCATTAGCATCTCGGGTGAGACTTCACCAACTCTATGGGTGTTGCTAAAAGGGATGATGTTGAGTGGGTTTTTGCTAGTCATTGCGTAGCAAATCCTGGGTCTGTCAAAATCCATGCACCAATAAATGGTTATGTTGTGGGGACTGGGATGGCTGTGTGACGAGATTGTCTCATAGGAAAGTGGAAGTCGTGGAACCCAACTAGGGAGGATATTACACAGTGGTTTAGATGGAAACTATGGAGTTTGCTGCGAGAGAGATAGGAGACAAGAATCATAGCATGGAAAAATGGCTACAAAAGTACGTGTTCACTAACTTCCATGAAGTTTCCTTCAGGGAGTTTCCTAATAACTTAATGGAGTGGAACTAGTGATTAAAGGAAAATAACCCGACATATCACCATGACCAAATGAGGAGGTGGACTCTAGAGGAGATACACCTGAGTTGGAGACAGTAAGTAATAAAACTTCTCATGTTGTTGATTTTTGGTTTGAAAGTGTATTGGAAGGATACATTTTTTATTTTGCAGTGGAAGTGATGATGTCCTACACTACAGCGGAGAAAAAAAATCTAGAGGGACTGAGAGGTAGATTTATAAGGTCACTACTATTACTGATCAAGATGTTGTTATAGGACTATGAAGTTCTTCCCCTGGAGTCTGACAACATGAGCAACTAAGATTCCCACATGCAAGGCGAAGTGGGGGAGAACTAGTTGCTGATATGAAGGAAATGGAAGGGGACGAGGTAGAAAACTATAGTGGAAGTTGACAGTGGGCCTGAAACTGCACATAGAAAGGAGAAGGGAAAGGATGGAACAAGAGATTTATGAAGGTGGCACTTTGAGGAGTGGAAGGAGCTTTTTATGGGGTGATGTGAGAGAAGGTTGGTTAGTGTTAATGCCTACTAAGAGAAGAATAAGCTTAGAGGGAGGGGCTAGGAGAGGCCACCAAAGGACAATGAGCAGTGCTAGTGATCATATTTATGAGGGGATGCAGTTTGGTACGCCACAGACAGATGAAGGAGAAGGATAAAAATTGATTCCACGTACTACTGAAGATTAAGAATAAGAAAAGTAGAGTCAGACTATGCCGGGTGTTGAGCCCACGATCCCGAGTGCATCCATGAACTAGGAGGTAAGTACTCAATGCACTGATGTGACTAATGTAAAAGGAAATTGTAGTTAAGGAGGAGGAAATACTAGTAGTAGTGTAATTGGTCAAACAGTAGGAGGGTTGACACAAGGTGCTCAAAATCATAGTAGTATGCAGTCGGGTGTGTAGTATTTTGGTAGTACAACAAGCATAGGTTGGATTACTACACATAATACAATGATGGGCATAGGTTTACAGATGCCCATGTTTCATGGTGTTGGGACTGAGGACCCAGAACAACATATGTTTGTATGTGAGGTCATCTGAACAACCAACAAGTCCAAGATGAGGCCATGAAGATTTCAAAACTGGAAGAAACTTTTAGGGACTATGAGTTGACAAAGTTCAAAAGTGCGACTTTAGCTCACTAGAACCGGACTTTAGTGGAGATCAAGCAAGCATTGATCAAGGAGTTCTAAAAGCCAAAATTAGAATCCCAATGCATTACAGAGCTGAAGGAAACCAAGCAGGGTCTGAATTAGTTGATATGGGACTTTAACCAAAGGTTTAAATTTCTAAAGGATAGGTTGACATTCAAAATCCCAGACGCATAGTATAAAGAATGGTTCATTGCGAGATTATTGCCACACATCAGGATACCCTTGACATGACAACAGATAGGCACATAGTTGGAGGCTCTAGAGCCTGCATTGAAACCCCTCTCTAGTAGGAGGTGGGGAGAAAAAGTAGGAAGAAGTGTGGTGCACCATCTACAATATAGAGAGTCACCACCAAAATGAACGCAAGTTATCGATAGATTACATCATGACTGATGCAGTGACTCCACTCGCGCAAGGCAAAGGGATGTCGTCTGATATTTGTCAAGTGTGGGGCCATATATCAGCTAGGTATCAAATTATGTAGAGGCCCACACTCTATTTTGTGACTTTTGTAAATCCATAAGGCATGAAATCTACCATTTTTTCACACTGGAGTTGATACGCAAAAGTACTTTTGATTTGTTTCGAGTGCAGGGACCCTAAGGAATGAAGGCTACAATGACTAGCTTCAACCAAGCCAGGTATAATTAGGGTGCACATTACAATAAAAAAGGTTGAGGTAGAGGCATGGTGGTTAGACGACCTGCAGGAGGGGTCAGGGAAGAGAAGGATTTGGCCGTGGACAAAGCACCATAGTTTGTTAGAATTGTGCTCAACAAGCCCACTTGGCAAGATATTGTACTAACCCTTGCTGCACATGTATCGATTGCAAATCATTAGATCATTCAACCGAGAATTTTTCCTAACTGAATGCCAAAATGAAGGAGAAGAAGGGACCCAATATGCAAATGAAAATGTCACATGACTTAACTACGAGTTGGCAGAGTGAGTTGGATAGGTGTCAGGATAGGGGTAGATGTTGTGAGACCATGGACACCACATCCCCAATGGGTAAGGATAGAACCTAAAACACCTCCAAAATTTGATCTTGCATGGGAAAAGGAAACATATAAGGAGGCTCAAGAGGAGATGGTCACGATAGAAAGTGATAGGCTAGAGGCTAGGAACGAAGTGGTCATACTAAAGGTATATGATAACACTGCAGGTGCAGAGTTGAGGACATCAAAAAATCCAGTTCAAAATTTACTACAAAGTTGTTTACAGTTGGTGAAAGATCCCCAAGCACTGGAAAAATTTAGGAATATGGTGGAGCAGTGTGCTAATGGACCTGAGATACCACTATGCAGACTTCAACATGCGTAGTAAGCCAAGTGGCATGCAGGAAGAGAACTAGTAAATAATTTTATTTCAATGCAAAAAGTGGAGAATATGAGATGCATAACATCATGTTGGACTTGGGATCATATGTAAATATCCTACCAAAAATCACGTGGGAGATTATGGGCAAGTTGAAGCTGACTTGGTCACCAATTCAACTAAAATTTGTGAAACAACATCACATATTTCCCATTGGATGGCAGACAAGAGTTAAATTGGATATCAAGGGGGTATCAAGCATGCATGAATTTTAGGAAATTGAGATTGTGGAAGACATCGATCCCTATCATGTTTTTTTGGGGATTGACTAGGATTTTGACGACTAGGTAATTATTAATTTAAAGAAGATACAAATTATTTTTGAAGGAGGGGATATCCAAGGGATAACACCATTGGATCCACATGAAGGGGATCGATATGTTGATCTAGTAAAAGGTGAAATTAGTTGGAAGGAGTTGGATAAATTTATAATGTTATAGCTCGACGTGATGACTATGTAAGTCCTACAGCTAACAAAGAGCTGAGCTAGTGCAACTTTGGATCCTCTACCTAAGATTCATAAGAAGCCTTGTAGAATCAATAGAATTAGCTGCATGAAGTTAGTACTCGAAGATGTGCACATATTATGAGGATGGTGCACTAGATAGGAACAAAGATGCATAATCCATCTCACTTACATGGGTCATAGGAAGTACAATTTTTGTATAGGAGTATGAGGACCAGATATCAAACTGTCAACAGATTCCTACGTTGAATGTTACATTGCATGCCACTCCAGCTAGATGGTGGGCTACGCATAAGGAGCAAGTCACGGCATGGCAGCAATATAAACAACTAATGAAGGTTTGATTCAGGACCAACTCTAAGGTCCCTAGAGATAAATATTCAAGTATGGAGTGCCTTAAGACCCACCTAAATGGATGTGTTGCAGCGTGGACCAAGGGTTGAGTGCCACAAAAGGAGTGGGTGCATTAACTTATACACGCTCTTGACACCATTCCAGCAAATTGGTATATTGAACTGGAAGTGCATAGAGGAAAACAGGATTGGAACGAAATGGTGTAGAAATTCAGGGCCATGTTTAGTTTTGAAGCAGAAGAACCAACACTGGATGGAGCATTGAAGGTGATGTGACATAAGATATTTGATGCAAAGGAGCTAATGACACTAAGAAGCGCTCCCCTATGTTATTCACATAAACATATGTAATAGGTGCGGGAGTTTTTAGAATGCTACAATATAGTGGAGAATGAAGAAGATGAAGATGATCCCCAAAATATTCAAATTCCATAAGTGGAAGGAGAATGTGAGGTAAGTGGCCCACCATTACAGTCTAAAGAATATACGTAGTCAATCAAGACATAGCAAGTGAACATTGGGACCGAAGAAAGTCCCAAGATGGAAGCCATTGGGGATTATTGGGATGATGATACTATCAAGAAGATTTCTAACTTTCTATGCTATTATCAACACCTATTCCCTAACACATTTGAGGAGATGAAGGGAATTGTAGGGTAATTGAGAGAAATGAGGATTCCTTTAAAACTTGATGTGAAGCCTATAAAGAAATGACCTTATAGATTGAATCCTATTTATAAAGAGAAGGTCAAACGAGAGTTGGAGAAGATGTTTCAAGTAGGGATCATCGAACCAGTGGAAAAACCAGAGTGGATCAGCCTGATGGTGGTTCAAAATAAAAAAACAAGCAAAATAAGAATCTAGATGACTCGTTTATTACCCCATTCACAGAAAAGATTCTAGAAAAGATGGGAGGATAGGAGGCTTACTCTTTTACTAATATATTTTTGAGATACCACCAAGTGAGGATTACTAAAGAAGATCAGCATAACACTGCCTTTTCAATATAATGAGGTAATTTCCAGTATATTGTGATATTGTTCGCTCTAGATAATGCACCAACAATGTTTTCAAGGATATTGGTGGCAACATTCAAGCAATTTATTCATAAATTTCCAGAAGTATATCCGGATGATTGGATAGTATTCAATTTATTGAAGAAACACATTGAAGTGTTGTGCCTAATGATAGATAGGTACAAAAAATTACAAATTTATTTGAATATCAAGAAGTGTATATGTTGCACTCCTTTTGGCATTTTGCTGGGACACATTGTCTACAAATAAGGGTTGCTGGTAGATCCAGCCAAAATTGTTGTTATAGTGGATCTACCACCACCTACTTTGATGCGAAAACTGAGATCAACCTTGGGGCATACATGATACTGCTAAAAGTTCATATAGGTATATTCTAATATCAAAACCCCCATGGAAAGATTATTGAATAAGGGGATAGAATTCTAGTGGACCGAGGAATGTCAATAAGCCTTAGACATTTTGAAGGAGAATATGGTGTCTATGCCTACTCGGATCTTTCCATACTGGAGTAAAGATTTCCATGTACATGTGGAAGCGTCTTCCATTGCACTGCGAGTGTTCTTGGCTTAATAGCCTAGAGAAGGAGAAATTGATCACCCTATCGCCTTTTCCGGCCAGAAATTGTCAACGATAGAGGATAAATATACTATTATAGAAAGAGAGGGATTTGCGATGGTGTGCACCATCCAGAAGTTCAAGCACTATTTATTGGGCAATAAATTCAAACTGTATACTTAACATTCTACCTTAAAGTACCAAGTCAACAAGCTTATGTTGGGGGGACAATCTATAGGTGGATGTTATATTTCCAAGAATATGAGTTTCAGGTAGTGGTTAAACCAGGGAAGCTAAATATGGGTCATGATCATCTGTTGCAGCTGACTTTGGGTGAGGAGGCGCAGAACTTGGAGAATAACTTACCAGACACACAATTATTTGCAGTTAATATGGTGGATGACTACTTCGCAGAAATTGAGTAGTTTTTTAGCACTTGGATGGCACAAAAAAAGTAATTAGTGGTGAAAGAGACAAATTATTAGTTAATTCTTGGAGTGTTATACAAACTAGGATCAAACGGAATTTTGCAAAGATGTGTGATGGAGCACGAGTGATCAATGGTCATGTGTAATTCCCTCATCCCACATCTACCCAAGCAATCGACTAGCTAGGGTAAACATGCGACGAGTGGCCACTATGATATGATTCGACCTCCTAAGTCATGTTAAGGATGTGGAATTGAGAGAAACACACCATACAAACATTCAACATCATCATTAGGATCCTCAGAAACCAATCCAACCTTTCTGCCAAGAAGCCCCTGGGTCCCACTGAGATTTTGGACCACTTGAACTTTGGACACTCTCATTCTATGGGCATGCCAATGTCAAGGGACCTTTGGACGCTCTCACAAGTTTGCAAGCCAATGTCCAGAGACTCTTTTTTTCAGTGTTGTGCCAATGTCCCCAGTATTTGATCCACTTTTTTAGGCCCAAAGGCTGGGTCATTTCCCATAAATGAATCATATCTTCAGAACAATAAAATAATAAGGAAATGACAATATAAATGCAATCACTTGAATGATACTTTGACTGGACCCCTACTAGCCATGACAGGCATTTTGTCAAACATCTCACGAATATGTAATCTACCGGTGTAAATAACAGATCTGAGCATAGGGGTCTCATACTTAGTTGAGAATCGCTAAGTAACATTAATTCATCAACACATCAACTACCATTTCATCCATTAGGTCATAGATACATTGCCGATTCATTTACCTGTAAAAACATGCTGAGAGCCATACATAGCTACTGTCATAAAACACATATATAACCGGTATAATAGTAGAAGAAATACCAATGAAATCACAACCATATGATCCACATATAAATCAATATAATACTCATAGAAATACAAGGATAAATAACCTCATATTGATGATGCAAAATCCAAACCCAAGATGGTACTTCCACGTTCCAATTAACCATAGAATGGCTAAGCCAAATCTCTGTTTAGCCATTCAACCCTATGCCATATTCCAAGCATGAATGTGGGATCTCATAGAACACATCAATTCAAAACCATCCAAGGCTTCTAGAGGCTATCCACCTCAACCCATCAAACAATTATTCCACGTCACAGTCAAACATCACAAAACCATCATAGATTGGTCTCTATCACAACCATCCAGGGCTACAGAGCATTTGTTCCAACCAAGGCTCCAGCACTAGTAACTCAACCCACAACTACTGCGAGGCTCTGGAGTGTTTTTCAAACCAAGGCTATGGGACTAGTAATGCAACCCACCAAGGGTTCCAAAGCGTTTGTCCAACCAAGGCTATGGGACTACTAATTCAACCCAAGTTGTTACAAGGCTCCAGATCATTTGTCCAACCAAGGCTCCAAGAACTAATAACTCAATCCAAGCTAAGGAAACATGAGAACGAAACAAAACAAGGAAATAAACCCACAATCTCCATGGCTATCCAAGAAATGGAAAGGCTAGGAAATCCACTGTCAATCCAAGAAATCCTCCATGCCAGTTGTTATCACTCAGGTTGTCCCTAAGCTCCTGAAGGGATACGGCCGAGGTAACCACAAACCAATCTTTGGATTGCAGGTTCTAGCCCACCTGCAATCAGAGAGGGCTCTCTCTTGATGATTTAGCTTTGTTGATGATGATTTTAGGCTAGTTATTGGGTTCAATGGGTTTTGTTTATGTTTGGATGGCGTTTGAATGGAAGGAAGATGCTTTCAAGCAGAGAGGCAATGCATAAAGTGATAAGTTTCAAACCATTGGGCATGGAGTTAAGGAGTAGGACCGCAAATATGCTTTCTTGATCAGAAGAGGAACGTGGAGCAAGGTAGTTGCACATGAAACAACCTTCAAGCTAAAGAGATTGAGTGAAATGTAAGGAATGAGAGGCAATTAAGAGTCTCTCAATCAGCTTAACAGAGGGAAGGAAAATGAGCTCTATCTAGGGGCAGTTAAGAATTCCTGGATAACTGTCATACATGGTGAATTAGGGAAAATATGAGCCATGTGGAATTCATATTTATGCCTAAAACAGATGAAAAACATAAAGAAATAGCAGAAATTGAGCATAGAGTGCAATTAAACAAATTCTAAGCTAATCTTTCTTTCTGCTGTTTAGACAATGATTTATGAATGGAAAACAGAAGTAAGAAGCACTTATTGGGTCATGTACCAGCACAAGAATTCCATAGTCACTCTTCAACCATTACACACAGTAAACTATTCATTCTCCAAGCTCGCAAGCAGTCTTTGATTATAGAAATTATCAGATATATAGTGCGAGTCTCTACTTAAGCAAAACATCCAACCAACAAAAACCAACCCTCTTCACATTGTTCAGGGCTATCTTTATAGGTAAAATATCCAGAAGTATTTATTACAGCTGACCTAAACAGGTCTGCAGGAAAAGCTTTTAAACCTAAACTTGTGCTGAAATTAAATGCAAATAAAATATCTATTGGGCTGCGCCAGAAGCGGCTGGATCAAAAAGAGTTAATGTAGTGTCCTCTATGGCCTGGTGTAGTCCTTTTGCAATCACTGTGCTTCGAGCTTTGGTCCATTGATCTTATGTGAGTTTTAATGTGCAGTCACTGTGATGATGAGCTTTGAATGGTTCCTTAACTGCTTCTTGACTTTTAAGGATTTCTTTTAATGTTTTATTTGCCTCGAGCCCTGAGAAAATCTTCACTAATACACTTCGCCACAACACTGATACACTTTGTCGCTACCTAATCTTCTCTGGCATGAATTTTGGCTTCACATTTGCTCTGATACTCTTTAATGCCTGAATCATGCCTCTCTCTTTATGCTGATATGCTAAAAACCATTAAATCGGGCCTTTTCTGCCATTTTCGATGCAAAAACGGCTGAGGAATCAAAAGATTCCCCAATTTGGCCCATTTCCCATAGCGATGCGCGATTAGCACTAAGCACTAAGCGCGCATCGAAAACTGCCTCAGAATTTGAATCCGGGCCTCCTAAGATGCATTTTCGCGCTTATGCGCCTTTCTTTGGCAGATGACATCAGCATGACATCATCGGTGGGTTCTGGTACAGCAGATGACGTCAGCAGGGTGACGTGGCAGGGTGTCGGATGGTGCGGTGCCTGATATGTTTTTGCGATGCGATAGCGATAACTGAAATGCTGCGATTTGCGATGAATTTGAAATCGAACATGTCTTAATGATAAATCATGTTTTAAACAAAATATATGAATAAATGGAGGCATGCGGCGAGGAAGTATTTGTGATGCGATAGCAATGTCGCATCGGAGCAAAAGGAAGCGGCATGCATTTCGGGAACATGTCTCTTGCGACCACCGATTGCCGACTTGCGATATCGCATCGGCGAAAAGGGGAAGGGGCATATATATGTGGCATATAGTATTGCGATACGCCGATTTGCGAAATGGCATCGGCGGAGCATCCATCGAGGAGGACAAAAACGAGCAACATTAGCCTTGAGACCTCCAACTGCGATATCGTGTCGGAGGGGGTCCAAAGGGATCAGAATAATGTTTAAGGCGGTCGGCAAGGTTTATTGCGATCGAAAGAAGGGTATATATGCTTTTGAAGAGTATTTGAGGCCTCGAAAGGGGTCCGATAACCTAAAAAAGAGGAATTTCATGCTTTGGAAGGAGTCCATTGCATTGGAAGATGGTTTTAAAGGGGCAAAATGAGGGTTCTTGCTATGTTTCAGGCAAACTTAGCAATTCCCAAGTGTACTTATGGTTATTTTTCAACCAAGGGGAGGGGATAAGTATATAGGGGAGTTTATTAACATATTTTTAATAGGGGATGGAGAGATAGATAGGGAGCTATATAGTAAAGTTAGTAGTTAAGATGACCATGATGAGAAAGCGCTAAGTGTGTTAATCTTAGGCTATTAAGGGAAACAATGATTCATAAAGGGAGTATGAATATTCCTTGGGAAAAACAGATCTTTACCAAGGTGAATGATATGGAAAATGATGAGACTAAGAGGCATCAAGCAGATCTTGATCTCTTCAGGGAAATTAGTGAGTGACTTGGGGAATAAGGAAGAAGGGGGAAGTTAGTCATGCCTCGCTTGAGTCTTTCAAATGGAAACTGCCTGATAATTGTGACTTGAATAGATATGACACTTGAAAACATGAAATTGATCACAAATCAACATTCTGCAACCTCAAAACTACCTACGCAGCCTACTTGCCTAGCATTTTTTCTTATTTTTGGTTTGGGTGCACTTAGACTTGCAGACCCAGCTTTGCAACTTTTTCCTTTTCTGTCCTCCTATCTACATCTACACTTATTTCATCCAGGGGCTCAGATTAAGCTGTTGAGCACCCTTGCTTCTCTACCTATCTAGGAATCTACCAAGATTGAGCCGTTTGGACAGATAATGATTCTCTATATTCTAAAACAGGAAATTGAAACCTAGGGAGACCAAGATTAAACTGTTTGGATCTCCCTTTAGCCGAAATCTTCAAAAATGGAGTAACTCATCAAAATTGGAATATAGCAATGGCATTTAGACTAGCACATTCTCATGGCATCCTTCTTTGGCTTCTGTAGTAAATATGGAAAATTGCAGCATGCAAAGTATGACATATTTGGCATGTAAAAATGTTAATCATGAAAGATGAGTAACCTGCTGCAGCAAGAGGCTAACAGTGGCTCCACTTAGGGATGGCTTTTCCTTGTGAAAAGTCAAGAACAGCAGGTCAGACTACCTAGATCTTTTATTGTTGTTGTAAATTGAAATTTCTTAGTGCTGACTATCGAATAATTGAAACTGTGGAATGAGAACATCACTTTCCCTCAACTAATTTGCTTGTGAACTGTGAAGCACTGTCTGCTTTCTTCTATGTGCTCTATCATCTTGATTGTTTACAAAAATAAAACAAAGTGATGATATATACAAATATTTATGTACAGACATAATATCGCTGGGTGATTCTTCAACACAAGGGATCATGATAATGCTTTAACATTCGGCCATTTACCGGGCCCTCTTCAGCTGTGCTACCATCTACTGATTTGAGAAAATATGTATTATTGCCTTGTAATGCGCTGATAATGAATGGACCTTTCCAAAGAAAATCAAACTTAGCATGTTTGCCCTTGTCTTCTCTTCGTGAATCCCACCCTAGAACTTTGCTTCCAACATAGAAATCCTCAACCTTGGCTCTCTTATCAAACATCTTTTTGAGCTTTTCCTGCAAAGTCTGAGCTCTGTCATACACTTGCTCTCTGGTTTGTTGAAGGTGAATGGTCTGATTAATTCTTCTTTGAATGTCATTTGGTTCAGGTTGAATCTCCTGTAATAGCTTGATAGTAGGAATGCCCAATGATGAAGGAAATCTAGCTTCCATGCCATATACTAGCTCATAAGGGCTCATCCCAATGGATTTCTTGGTTGAAAGTCTGTCTGCCCACGGGGAATTTATGAGCTTCCTATGCCAATTCTTTTTGTTCTCTTCCAGCACTTTCTTTATGATGTTGATGAGGCTTTTGTTGGATGATTCGACCAAACCATTACCTTGAGGATAATAAGCTGAAGAGTGGCCCAAGGTAATGTGAAATTTATGGCAGAAGTTGATCATCTTTTTGGATTTGAAGGCAGCAGCATTGTCAGTGATGATTTTCTCGGGGCAACCAAATCTAGAAAGGATATTGTCCTCAAGGAATCGGATAATAGTGGAGTCATTGGCTTGCTTACATGGGATGGCTTCAATCCACTTGGTGAAATAGTCGGTGGCTGTTAGAATCCACTTATGCTGGCCTAAGGATGATGGGTGGATCTCTCCAATGAAGTCAAGACCCCATTGTTGAAAAGGTTTTTCGGCTGAGATGGGCTTAAGGGGCAAAGGTAGCAATTTTCTTTTTCCTTCAAAGATTTGGCATTTGTGACATGAGACAGTAAATTTTTTGACATCCGCAAATAATGAGGGCCAATAGAAACCAGCCCTTAATATTTTCTCAGCAGTGGAATTCCAATATAAATGTCCTCCACAGTCCCCTGAATGAAACTCTTTCATGATGCTGTTGGATTCATTTATGGTTAAACAGTTTAGCAGTATTCCTTCATGATTTTTCCAAAACAGGGCACCATCTAAGACACAGAACTTTAGAGCTTTCATCTTCAAAAATATTTTCTTGATCCTAGACAATCCTGGGGGGGCACACAGGTTTAACAATACATAGCAAATATCGGCATACCATGGGGATTGTAAAAAGGTTTCACTGATCTGTGGAGTCACCAGCTCCTGTTCATTGTCCAACTGGTTGATGTCTAAGGCCTAAAAATTTGTTTCGGACATTAACTTGGCTAAACCTTGTCCCTTTATCAGCTTTGTGGGTTTTATCTCGATGTCATATTCAAGAATACTGGCAATCCATTTGCCTCTTTTCCCTTCTATGCCTTCTTGAGTTAACATTTTTTTTACAATAGAGTTTGGGACGTAGGCAATCACATGGGAGCATAAAATGTAAATTCTGAACTCTTTAATGGCCTTAACAAGGGCATAGGCCTACTTTTCCATGATTTGGTATTTCAAGGGTGCATCTCTTAAGGCTCAGCTAAAAAATGCAATAGGCTTTTCATTTCCTTGATCATCCTTTTGCAGAAGGACAACAGCTATCGTGTGTTCAGAAGCAAATGAAAAGATGATAAAATCCTTGTCAAATTGTAGACTTGTGAGTACAGGCGTTTGAGTCAAGGCATCTTTGATACTCTCAAAAGCCTGCTTGGCTTCCAGAGACCATTTTACCTTAGCATCTTTTTTCAACATGTCGCTCAACAGTCTTATCAGTTCTGCAAAGTTTGGGATAAATCTCCTTAGGAAATTGATCTTTCCAAGGAATGTTTGCAACTCTTTTATGTTTCTTGGGTATGGAATTTGAAGGATTGCTCGAATTATTTCCGGATCAATTCTGATACTGTCTTTTGAGATGATGTGGCCTAACAGCTTACCTTCCTCAAGGCCAAACAAGGATTTCTTTGGGTTCAAGGAAATGCCATATTTCCTACATGTCATGAAGATCTGCCTTAAGTGTTTGAGGTGCTCTTGATCAGATTTGGAGAAAGGGGTTAGGTCATCAAGGTAAACAACAAGGAAGTCATGGATTTCCTTGGCAAATGCAATATCCATTGCCCTTTGAAAGGTAGCCCAGCGTTCTTTGCCCAAAAGGCATTTTAACATACTTAAATGTTCCCCAGGGTGTGGTGAAGGCCGTTTTGTCTTGGTCATCTGGGTGAACAAGTATTTGATTGAATCCTGAAAATCCATCTAGTAAAGAAATTCTAGATGCGCCCACTACTCTTTGTAGGATATGGTCCATTTTGGGCAAAGGGTAGTGGTCTTTTAGAGAGACTTGGTTTAAGTTTCTTAGGTCTACGCACAGTCTGATCTCACCTGATGTTTTCCTTGTGGGAACTAGATTGGACACCCATTCAGAAAATCTGATGGGTGCTATGATACCTGCTTCAAACATTCTCTTTACTTCCTTCTCGATCAAGGGGAGAAGCATAGGATTGATTCTCCTAAGTTTTTGTTTGAAGGGCTTTTGGTTTGGTTTTAAGGGAATAGTGTGTTGAATCACTGAGGTGTCATAGGACTTCAAGTCCTCATAACTCCAAGCAAATACATCCTGGAACTCTTTGAACAAATCCACATACTTTGGTTTTTGATCAGGGGGCAGATTTTTGGACAATTTAATCATTTTGGGCTTTTCTGCTGTCCCTATGTTGTGCTCTTCTATAGCTGCGTTTAAAGGCTCCATTTTTGGCTTCTTGGGCACATCATTATCATCAAACATATCTTCTAATGGAGTGAGGCTAGCAGGCAAAAAGTTATTCTTTAGATCAATGAACTCGGCCTCTGCTTTGGCTGTTTCCTCTAAATGCATTTGTTTCAGCTCTTCTATATTTGCATTTTCAAAAATAGTTGGGCTCAGGATTTGTTTTGCTGTTGCAGCTGTTACAGTCTGCTGATTTTCATTTGTTTGTTGTTGGGAATCATTCATGGCCTCCATGTTAATGTTTGAATTTTAAAACTCGCCCTCAAAAGTGAGGAAACTGTTAACCTGGGCATCATTTTCAAATACTTGCCAATCTCTAATATTGTTAGGAACAGTGGGCCTATGCTTTATTTCCACAGTAAAATGGTGATTTGGCTCAAAGGGAAGCTTGCATGTACTAGCAAAAGTGGCTAGGCTATGTGCATGAATGTTATGGTTTCTAGAAATCTTGGCAAGCTCGGATTCAGCGAAGGTATTAAGTATTTCTGTGGCAGCAGTCCTATCAGCCCTCATTCTATTGTCATTAGTAACAAAGTTT
>APFE030811255.1:83085-125168 GCA_000404065.3 Pinus taeda
GACTGATATAAGGCTTCAGGGTCTGCTATGGAATTGGCTGGGAGTGCTCTAAACCAAGTCCTGACATCACTGGTCAAACTTTGGACAAAAATCTTCATTCTCACACTATCAACGTCAATATCATAACTCTCAAAGTAATCCTGCATTTTCTTTGTATGCTGAAGGGATGTGCAGGCATTTGTGCCATCAAAATAAGTAATTTTAGTTTGGTAATCCTGAGGCATAGCCCCGGGATTTGCAGGCAGTTGTAAAGGTGCATATCTATTGGCCATATTAACAGGGATAAGTGGAACAACCGAGACAAGTGGAACAACTGGAGTAACTGGGATAATCGGAGTAGTAGTGGTAGTATGAGTAAAGGATGGAGGTGTAGAAGAGGTACCTCGGGAAGTAGATGATGAACAAGGGGAAGTTGGGGTTGAACGAAATAAAACTTTGATAGGGGTCGGAACACAGCTTAGCTAAACTGTTTCTGGACTATAAGCAGTAAAGTCTTCTCGATGCTCTTGCTTCCTAAGGATCTTAGAAATTAGGTTCAGATTTTCAAAAGTAACTGGGGGATTTGGGTCTGGATTTGACCTGGTATATCGTGGGTGTCTCTTGGGAGCCAGCTTCTAGCTTGTTTTTTGGGAATTTTTCTAACAATATAGGTTAAACAGAAACTTTCAAAGGTCAGTTTTTTCCTCTGCGGAGCTTCGGACTGGTTTTGTGAGATTATCTGAGGAGGTCCCCAGCGGAGTCGCCATTATGTTATCACTTAGGTTGTCCCTAAGCTCCTGAAGGGATAAGGCCGAGGTAACCACAAACCAATCTTTGGATTGCAGGTTCTAGCCTACCTGCAATCAGAGAGGGCTCTCTCTTGATGATTTAGCTTTGTTGATGATGATTTTAGGCTAGTTATTGGGTTCAATGGGTTTTGTTTATGTTTGGATGGCATTTGAATGGAAGGAAGATGCTTTGAAGCAAAGAGGCAATGCATAGAGTGATAAGTTTCAAACCATTGGGCATGGGGTCAAGGAGTAGGACCGCAGGTATGCTTTCTTGATCAGAAGAGGAACGTGGAGCAAGGTAGCTGCACATGAAACAACCTTCAAGCTAAAGAGATGGAGTGAAATGTAAGGAATGAGAGGCAATTAAGAGTCTCTCAATCAGCTTAACAGAGGGAAGGAAATTGAGCTCTATCTAGGGGCAGTTAAGAATCCCTAGATAACTGTCATACATGGTGAATTAGGGCAAATATGAGCCATGTGGAATTCATATTTATGCCTAAAACAGATGAAAAACATAAAGAAACAGAAGAAATTGAGCATAGAGTGCAATTAAACAAATTCTAAGCTAATCTTTCTTTCTGTTGTTTAGATAATGATTTATGAATGGAAAACAGAGGTAAGAAGCACTTATTGGGTCATGTACCAACAGAAGAATTCCACAGTCACTCTTCAACCATTACACACAGTAAACTATTCATTCTCCAAGCTTGCAAGCAGTCTTTGATTATAGAAATTATCAGATATACAGTGCGAGTCTCTGCTTAAGCAAAACATCCAACCAACAAAAACCAACCCTCTTCACATTGTTCAGGGCTGTCTTTATAGGTAAAATATCCAGAAGTATTTATTACAGCTGACCTACACAGGTCTGCGGGAAAAGCTTTTAAACCTAAACTTGTGTTGAAATTAAATGCAAATAAAATATCTATTGGGCTGTGCCAAAAGCGGCTGGATCAAAAAGAGTTAATGTAGTGTCCTCTGTGGCCTGGTGCAGTGCTTTTGCAATAACTATGCTTTGAGCTTTGGTCCACTGATCTTATGTGAGTTTTAATGTGCAGTCACTGTGATGATGAGCTTTGAATGGTTCCTTAACAACTTCTTGACTTTTAAGGATTTCTTTTAATGTTTTATTCACCTCGAGCCCTGAGAAAATCTTCACTGATATACTTCGCCGCAACACTGATACACTTTGCCGCTACCTGATCTTCTCTGGCATGAATTTTGGCTTCACATTTGCTCTGATACTTTTTAATGCCTGAATCAGGCCTCTCTCTTTATGCTGATATGCTAAAAACCATTAAATCGAGCCTTTTCTGCCATTTTCGGCGCAAAAATGGCTGAGGAATCAAAAGACTCCCCAATTTGGCCCATTTCCCGTATCGAAAACTGCCACAGAATTTGAATCCGGGCCTCCTAAGATGCATTTTCGCGCTTGTGCGCCTTTCTTTGGCAGATGACGTCAGCATGACGTCATTGGTGGGTTCTGGTACGATAGATGACATCAGCGGGGTGACGTGGCAGGGCGTCGGATGGTGCGGTGCCTGATATGTTTTTGCGATGCGATAGCGATAACTGAAATGCTGCGATTTGCGATGAATTTGCAGTGGAACATGTCTTAATGATAAATCATGTTTTAAACGAAATATATGAATAAATGGAGGCATGTGGTGAGGAAGTATTTGTGATGCGATATGCTCTCTTGATGCGATAGCAATGTCGCATTGGAGCAAAAGGAAGCGGCATGCATTTCGGGAACATGACTCTTGCGACCACCGATTGCTGACTTGCGATATCGCATCGGCGAAAAGGGGAAGGGGCATATATATGTGGCATATAGTATTGCGATACTCCGATTTGCGAAATGGCATTGGCGGAGCATCCATCAGGGAGGACAAAAACGAGCAACATTAGCCTTGAGACCTCCGACTGCGATATCACGTCGAAGGGGGTCCAAAGGGATCAGAAGAATGTTTAAGGCAGTCGGCAAGGTTTATTGCGATCAAAAGAAGGGTATATATGCTTTTGAAGAGTATTTGAGGCCTCGGAAGGGGTCCGATAACCTAAAAAAGAGGAATTTCATGCTTTGGAAGGAGTCCATTGCATTGGAAGATGGTTTTAAAGGGGCAAAATGAGGGTTCTTGCTATGTTTCAGGCAAACTTAGCAATTCCCAAGTGTACTTATGGTTATTTTTCAACCAAGGGGAGGGGATAAGTATATAGGGGAGTTTATTAACATAGTTTTAATAGGGGAGGAGGAAATAGATAGGGAGTTACATAGTAGAGTTAGAAATTAATATGAATTGTGACCAGAAAGCGCTAAGTGTACAATTCTTACGCTATAAGGGGAAATGGGACTTGTAGAGGAAGTATGGACTTTCCTTGAATAAAGGAGATCTTTACCTGGGCAACTGATATGAGAAAATATGAATCTGAGAGGTATCAAGCAGGTCTTGACCTCTTTAGGGGCAGTTAGTGAGTGATTTCGGGGAAGAGGAAGAAGGGGGAAATTAGACATGCCTCGCTTGAGTTGCTCCGAATGGAACTGCCTGAAATTGTGACTGAATAAATATAACACTTGAAAACACAAAACTGATCACAATCAACATTCTGCAACCACAAAACTACCTACCCAACCTACTACCTAGCATTTTTTCTTCTTTTGGTTTGGGTGCACTTAAACTAGCAAACCCAGATTATCCTCTTTCTTTTGCTGCCCTCCTATCTACATCTACACTTATTTCATCCAGGGGCTCAGATTAAGATGTTGAGCACCCTTGCTACTCTACCTATCTAAGAATCTGCCAAGATTAAGATGTTCGGACAAATATTCATTCTCTATATTCTAAAACAGAAATTGAAACCTAGGGAGACCAAGATTAAACTGTTTAGACCTCCATTTAACCAAAAATTCTTCAAAAATGGAATAGCACATCAAAATTGGAACACAGCAGCGGCACTTAAACTAGCACACTCTCATGGCATCCTTCTTTGGCTTCTGTAGTAAATATGGAAAATTGCAGCATGCAAAGTATGACATATTTGGCATGTAAAAATGTCAATCATGAAAGATGAGTAACCTGCTGCAGTAGGAGGCTAACACCAGTGATAGATCATGACCAAGAATCCACATGCATATGCCCTACATGCCAAAGCTAGTGAGAAAAACATACATGCAACTTGGTACTTGCAAGAAAATCCCACTGTAGTTGTTGATCCTAATGTCCTCTTGTGCTTTGCTTCTCTTCCTTTTCCTTCTTGCTCTGAAAATCCAAGTATTCCACACCCACCAAGAGTGCTCCAAGAAAACTCTATGTTTCCAAGAGTATGAGAAAGAGAGAGAGAATAATGAGAGAGCTCCAAAATTTAAGTAAAAAAAGTTACCAACTGATCCTTATAAGCCTTTTTATGAATCAGGCCTCTATTTTCTTCATTTTCCATTAGTTTCCTACTCACATGCAACCTATGACATTTCACCTCCCTTGTCTCCTAATTTCCATTATTTCCATAAATAAATGTGCCAAATTTTCCATTTGCCTTGCCAAAGTCTTATCCATTTCCTTTTCCAATTTCCTTAGCCATTAAACAATCACAAGTGATCCCCATCCCTAGGATTTTTTCAACATTCAGCTTGGGATAAGTGTCCCATCAACCGTGGTTGTTATTTTTCCTTTATTAACTTGTATTACATGGAATTTTCACCAAGGTTGTTACATCCTAGTGGAAGCACATGCAAGATTCATAGGAAAGCATTATGTAGGGCGAATTACCACACAGAAGGTTCTATACGCCAAATTGTGGTGGCCTATAGTGTATTCCGGTGCTAAGGAGTTATGTAGATGGGAAGACCATCTAGATGAGATGAAATTCCTCAAAACCTCTAGCCCATGTTGTAGCCATTTTATAAGTAGGTCATTGAATTTTTTGGCCCAATTGATCCACCTGTGAAGAGGAATTGTGCGTGATACATCATCACCGCTACAAATTATTTGACTAGATGCATTGAAGTCGTGCTAGTAAAATATTACAATACGGAGACTGTTGCACATTTTTTGTTAAAAAACATGGTGACTAGGTTTGGATGTCCCAAAATTTTAATGAGTGATCGGGGGATACATTTCTTAAACAAAACTATCATGATGCTAATAGAGGAGTTTGATATCTACCATCAGAAAATTACTCCATGCCATCCATAGATCAATGGCATAGTGGAAGCATTCAATAATATTATTGAAAGCACACTCACCAAGGTATGTAACATGCAGCAAGATGATTGGGACCTGATATTCTTTGCAGGTTTATTTTATTATAGAACTAAATGCAAGAATTTGACCATGGATACACCTTTTCGACTGGTATATGGGATGGAAGTTGTCATGCCAATGGAATTCTTAGTTTCTAGTCTTCTCATTGCATTAGCTACACATATGA
This sequence comes from Pinus taeda, assembly GCA_000404065.3. Taxonomy (NCBI): domain Eukaryota; kingdom Viridiplantae; phylum Streptophyta; class Pinopsida; order Pinales; family Pinaceae; genus Pinus; species Pinus taeda. The sequence goes on from APFE030811255.1 coordinate 88,284, forward strand.
CAAAATCGAATGCATTGGAACAACGACTACATGACCTACTACAACTAGAAGGAGATTAGGCATTAGCCAGAAGAAGATTAGGCATTAGCCAACTTTTACTAGGAAGTGCAGAAGGCTTGAGATAAAGCATGGCATGATGAGATGATAAAAAACAAATATTCCAAGTGTGGAATTTAGTATTATTGTATGACAGTAATGTTTTGAAGCGCCGAGGGAAATTTCAGATGCAATGGATGAGACAATATGTCATCTAATGCATGTCTAATGAGAGCAATATACAACTAAGGAACTTGGATGGCACACTACGAAGGGTTTCTTAGTGGGAGCATGCTGAAACTATACAAAGACAACTGGGCTCCTGCACACTCTACGTAGATGATAAGGGGAGCAAGTCTACCAGCTATACAGAAATAATGTGGAATGATGTTCAGTAGTAGGAAAGCTTGAATGGGAGGACTTAGGGTTCATTTTTTTTTTTTTTAGTCCTAGTCATAAAGAGTGTGATCACTATGCACTAAAGGAGATGTTGTAACAGACTAGGTAATTTGTAGTGTTAGGGGCAACCTTACTCAGAGTGGATTACTGACAAGGATGATGTCACTAGGTGAATAGTGTAGTAATGGAACTCCAAAGGAGCTCGAGACATATCAATATAGTTGTACTTGATAGAAAAAAGTCACTAGGAGTTCCACCGGTGAAGAATCTAAAAGACAATTAGTGGATAGACATTGGGCGAATAAATTGAAATCATGAAGATAAATGGGTACTTGAAAAGGAAATTTCCATCGGTAAATTATAATTATTGTTGGCAAAGGAAATCGTGCTTTCCAACTATGATGAAAATATACCCATTATCATGGTGAATTATGTTAGATTAAGGTGCTATGGTGAGGTGATGGCTGGGGGATGCGAGGTAAGTGAGATGAATGAATGTACATAGGAATTGGTACCAAATAGATGATAGAGGGAGATAACTGAGGCATAGTGGGCAAATGAAAACTTGTATTCTAAGGGAATTTGAACCAAAGTAGAACTAAATAGAGAATTAAGAGTCTAAGAGTGAAAGTGACAGACAAGGAATTATGGGGAGGGAAATCAAGCTAGCAAAGGAGTGAAAGATGCACCCTAAATGCCATTTACTCATGCCGAAGGAGAGGGGATAATGAGTGGCCAAAGGAAAGATATCCCCAAAAAAGGAGGGCTCTAAAAACAAATAGGGGAATACCAGCCTAGAGTCAAGTGTGAGAAAAGTTGAATTGATGGCAGTCATTGGTTCAAGGTCAAACCAAAATATATTCTACCATTCTTAGAACCTCAGGCATCAATGTCAGTACCTAAAGGATATAGGTATACTGTACAAATTTTGCCTCTTCCACCAGGTGTGCTCCACAATGTGAAGGTGAGGAGCTTCTTGGAGCACATTAAGCACTTAGATCATGTTCTCTACGACCCTTTTCGACACCTTGACATTCAAAAATATCTGCAAGAGGTGCCAAAACCACACAATGTACCTGATCTAGAACCATGGGATTGGGTTGAAGGCTTGGAGACTACCGAAATTCTAAATATATTCCACATTTTGCATTCTGGACAGGGAGATGAAGTAACATTTGTTACAATGTGTCTATTAGCCTACGTGCGTGGCAAAGTTTTGTGCCTTGACAAGCCTGTGCCACTAACTACAATGTTAATCCATAGGATTACATGCCTCCTAATTGAAGGAGAAGACCCATGGTATTACATTAAGGACAAAACTCTTGAGGACATAGTGACTGTGATGTATAAAACAAAGAGAGGAAGTTAAGGGTTCCTGATTTCAATGTTGAATGACTGGGATACAAAATTTGTAGCACAATCTATAGCTTGTAAACTCTTTCACAAGTGTCGATTGAATGAATTCCCTGCAGGGGTTATAATCATGGCTAATCAATGCACAAAAGGGGAAAAGTTTTGATGGGCCCCCTTCCTGCTACGAGATTTCCTACATGATTGTCTTGACACTTAGGAAATGAATGCAAAATTCCACCATGCATGGTTGTTAATTTTGATTGTGTCGGTGACATGAGAGATTCCATGGAACTTTCAATCGGTGGTTGACCTAGAGACACTAATTACAATAGTCAAGTTTAAGAATTTATGGGATTCTAATGGGCCAGAGTGCAAGAAGCTCAACATAATAATGTTTTGTCTTTATGGGGACATGCTGCACAAGGTCATTCAGGAGACCCCACGATTACCTGCTGAGAACATGAGAATGTTTAAGGGCATAGCGAGATTTATGTATTTGGATCCTACAATGAAGAGACCTAGATAGATATTGGCAGAGGGAACCTTATAGGCTGACATTAGAAGAAAATGAAGTTATAATTGATGCATGGGAGCCCACATGGAAGGTACCTCTTATGTGAGATTTATGATTGTGGACAAAAGTATCTTTCCTTAGTTTGGTGGCTAACCTAGAACAACAAAAATACAAAGGACCTAATGTTTTCCTTAAAGTAAGTAGATGAAGGGATGAAACCTACATGGAATTTGTCATATGTTTCACTCCTTCTTTGGATTGAATGCTCCAATTTGTTGTACTGTTCAACAACCCTCCACTTATTGATTTAATAGATAATTTTTTATTGATAAATGGCAACCCTTTATAAAAATTCTCTAAAAAACTTAGCACTTAAGCGCTTACTTTTTGAATTATTAGAAATAAATTTCTAAATAAACATAAGGTATCAATCCAAAGTCCCTTTGTAACAAGTTATTCTCACTTTATTGCATATCACTGGATCATGTGTGTCACAGGTTAATTAACAATTGGAATCTACGAATTGCGATAAGAGGGACCACCATAATAGACTTGTGGTATCATTAAACTTCTCATTAAAACTAAGGCTTCGAAATAAAGCATATATCACATCGCATAGCAGCATTTACAAAAGCACAAACAAGAAAAACCTTTAGAATACACAATTTGCAATATTGCAACATAACAAGATGAACACTCATTGCATCCCGGCGCTTACACAAAGGCCAATCTTGTGAACTATGAAAGTTTGTGAAATTCTATATGATCTAGACCCAATGGGCATACGTGATAATTTTTATAACTTTGGTTAAGTCCGATGCATAGTAAAAGGTCACCTTATGTATTAAGTATTCATTCAAGAAAAAGGCGCTTAAAATGATAAAAGGTATGCTTCTCACATCGCACTCACAAAATCATAAATAACTTCGCTATAATGTATAACCAAGAGCGTGATGTTGCGATATTGCGATAATATTTATCACAATTGCATAATCAACATCGCACGCTTCAAACTCATCAGCTTAAAGTTTTTCCTTACACGTTTGCGATGAAATGGCTTAAATTAATACTAAGGGCCATAATAAAAGATCTTAGTGAGTATTTAATAAGTTTTAATGGCATTTATGTTTAAAATGGCTCGACGTGATTTGATATCTTTCATATGCATTTTCAAATAAAAGCTTCTTCCTTGTCACCTTTCAGAATTAACTGTATCATTGAATTTTCGCTGTCATTTTTGCTCTATTTTTATCCAATAATCTCCATTGCTCCATTTCAGGGAACCTCCAAAGGAAACAAAGTTTGGAAAGATGGCGAAGAAGGGAAAAGCTAATGCGTCTGAGAAATCAGACATGACGCCACTCTTCTCTGATACCACCTGCAATAAAGATGGAGGAACAAGATGATGGGAAGCTATGTATAACTTACTGGAAGAAGAGAAACCCAGGCCACTGGAAATGAAGGAAACAATTGATGCTGAAGAATCGTCTAACTCTTCCTACTTTAAGGTAGCATGTTTATTTTTACACAAGATAACTGCAGGAACTAAGATATTACCATACACAAATATGGTAAAATGGATGATTGATAATGTGAATATCTCAGATAGAACTTTCAGGAATGGGAGACATGAGGTACTGGGGTCTTTCACACCAGACAAATTACTCCAGATGTACCATCTAGCAGAGCCTCAAAGCTCTATGACAAAGATTTCCTGGAGCATTTTTCCAAAGAGAATGAGGACCCGTTGGACGTTACAAAGACCTAGAGGTCACGCTTAGGAAAATTCGAATGGGAGAAATCCGGTATGTATCCAATTGCATCCCTCTTGGCCCCACATACCTTCGCATCTATGATGATGTGTAGGCTATTTGGTAAAGTTGATAGTACCAAATTTTCCATAGAGTGGATTCCATTAATTGATGCAACATTAATGCGATGATTATGAACTAGAGTCATATTTTATCAGAAAATTTAGCTATGGCTATTAGGGAATATAGGCAAAAGAGAAATATTTCCTCAAGAGATATTCCCCCTTTTTATATGAGCATTTATGTAATGGACACCATTTGTTTTTGTTCTCAATTTATGAACATGGGTTGGAAGTGGACTGTACAGAACCCTCTCCCCATCCTTGTATACCATAAAATTTTGTGGGAGTCCCAATTCAATGCCCATTTTTACAAAATATGGCAAGGTATTATGTTTCCTATTTATAAAACCATTTCTGATAAAATAGCCCCCAAGCATTTTGAAGAAGCCAACATAGATATATTGCCAGTCGTAGGATGGTTCTTAGAAGAAACATTCACTTGTATCAGAGTTTATTGGAGCATTTATGCTCCACATGTCCTCCCATATTATGTTCCAAATAAGCTATTGACCAGACAAATAGCTTACCAATCAATAGGGAAGGGTGTTTTAACCAAATCCCTTAGGGAACAGAAGAAAGCCATTTGGCCAACCTTCCCATTACAATGTGGCAATTTCGCACTACATGACTATGGGCATGCATGAAAAGAAGTTGAGATTCTTATGTCTCTAAATTTGATCATAGTTCCAAGGTGACAGTATGACCCAAATCAAGTTGCTAAAGAATTTACCACAATAGTTAAAGTCAAATAGTTTACTCATGAAGGGGATCCCTTTGATGACCTCTTTCAAGGAGCTAAAACATTTTCACAGGTCCTACATTCAACATCATTACAGTTAAGCCCGGATGATATTAATTCTTTTCATGTATATAGGAATAAAATATTGCTAAAGGTCTCATTGGACCTATTACAGATTGAACCAATAAGAGAACCGACTCCTAACTTGAGCCTAGAGGGAAGTTCAAAGGAAAATTCTAATGAGGAAATGCAAGAGACATCAACCCATGAGTTAGAACAGTGAAAACAACAATCTCAGAATGGAGAAGGAAGTCCTAATAAAGATTCCGAGAAAGATACATAAGGGAATACCGAGGAAACAACCAAAGAGGCCTTGGCCAAGAAACAGAAAGAGGTCAGTTCCACTTTAGCTCAAACAAGAAAGATTCCAGTCATTGACCTAGACAAGGAATGGGAGCAATTTAATTAGAAGTGTAACAGCCCTGTTGAAAATTCCACGTAAAAATATATAAATACCATGGGTGATGGGACACGTATTCCAAGCTAAATGGTGGGCAACACATCCTAGGGGGTGTTAATTTGGTTGTTTATGGCTAAGGAAATTGGCAAAGGTAATGGCTAAGGCATTAAAGAGGAAAAATGGCATCTTTGGGACATTTATTTATGAAAATAATGGAAATTAGGAGAAAAGGAAGGTGAAGGTCGCATGTTGCATGTGAGGAGGAAATTGAAGGAAAATAATGCAAAATGTAGAAAATAGAGGCCTCATTAATAAAAAGGCTTCTTAGGATCAGTGGGCAAAACTTGGTCAGTTTAGCTTTGGAGCTTTCTTAGAGAACTTTGGCATTGGAGCAAGAAACGAAAAGAAGGCAAGAGGAAGAAAATATCAAGCAGGGAAAGGCAGGATCAAGCAGCTACAATAGGCTTCACTACAGGTATTAACTTGCATGTGTATTTTCCTTGTTAGATCTGGCATGCATGGGATTGCATGTGTATTTTCCTTTCTAGATTTGGCATGCATGGGATTGCATGTGTATTTTCCTTTCTATATTTGGCATGCATGGGATTGCATGTGTTTCTTTTCTACCATGGCATGGGATTTTCCAGGTGTGACAATATTTTCAGCCTAGCCTTTCCATTTTTTGATAGCTTTGATGAGATGGGTTCTCTCATGCGTTTTGTGGGGGATGGCTGGATTGGATTCAAAGTTGAGTGGGGTGGATCTCCTAGTTGACAAACACATGGTGGTAGTGGTCCCTAAACCAGACTAAGGATGCATGAAGCCACTGGCCTAGTAACCCTTGAACCATACTGTGGGTTACGGTAAAGGCAGATTGTGTGCCTCGATGGGCCTAGGAATCCTTGCCAGTGAATGGCGGGATATACAGTAAAGCCAAGAGGTGGATTTTCTCTCCATTGGGCCTAGTGATTCCGGGGTGGAATGTAGGGTAAATACTGGAGAGTATGTCTTGATGTAGGACCTAGTGATCCCTGGATTAGACTACAGATGCATAGTAAAGCCCGAGAGATTGGGAGGCACTCAAATTCCCCACGATGTAGGTGGAGAACTCCGGTGGAATCCACATTGATTGGTGTTTTTTATGTGTTCTGTGAGTCCCACATTCATGCTTGGAATATGGCATGGAGGTGATTCACTGAAGAGAGACATGGCTAAGCCAATCTATGGTCGGTTGGAATGTGGAAGTCCCATCACCAGTTGGTTCATTTCATTATTAATGAAAAATTCATTCCCTTGATTTTCATGTGTAGATGTACTAATGTATATATGGATTTTGATGGCTGATATTTTTATTGTATTTATGTTCCTATTATGTTGATTATATGAACATTTACCCTAGAAGGTGTTACAGAGTGGTATCAGATCTTCCAAGTTCAAACACTTGGACTCGATGGGCTCTATCATAGGTGAAATGAAGAACAAAGGTTAAATTTTGGACCTTTCTGTCATATCTATTATAAATTTCCTTCTGTGGAATATTAAAAGTTGATTTTTTTTCCATATTGAAGGTAAATACCACTGAAAATGTGGTAAATATTTCAGATAGTGGTTGATAATACTTTAAGAATTATGATCTAAGGAAGATGACCTTCCTGAATGCACCTTTAAACATGTCATGTTGGAATTTCTGTAATAACTCATCTTATGTAGGCTTTCAGAAGTTCAAAACTTGTCCACATTGAAGGGATATACCACTGATTATGTGGTATAAATTTTGGATATTGGGTCGCAATATTTTAGGAGATATGAGTAGAGGAAGTCGAGCCTTCTGAATACTCCTAAAATTAGGACTCAAACAAGTCACGCTAACAATTTTTTTATAACTTTTTTTTTTTGGGAACTCTCAGGAGCTGAAATGTTTTCCAAAATGAGGGGAAATCCCACTGATTTTGTGATAAAAATTTCAGAAATTTGTTCGCTAAATTTTAGGAGATCTGACGAGTGGAAGTCGAGTTTTCTCGATACTCCTAGAATTGTGAACCAAATATGATTGTGTTGGTATTTTTGTTATAAATTTTCATCTATGAAATCTCAGAAGTTGAAACTTGAACCATAGTGAGGGAAAATACCACTGATCAAATGGTTCAGTTTCCATAACTTTTAATACTACAGTTTAGGATATATGCATTGAATCATTTGCTATATTAGTTTGCATGCATAGTGTTTGATGAAATGCTTAAATGGTTCAATGATTAATTGCATACAAACTATTTGAAAAAATTTGCTAATGAGTATTTTGTTTGTGGTTGGGGATATTATTGATATGTAATAGTATTGTTGTAGTTGATATATGCCTACTTGTATGCAAATAGTTTTCTATATTAATTTGCATGTAAAGTATTTGAAGAAATGCTTACATGCAAATATAATAGTATAGTAGTTATTTGAAGAAAATGTAGAAGTATGGTAATGGTAGTATTGTAGTACAATAATATGGATGTAGCTGATCTATTCCTATTTGCATGGAAAGAATTTGAAAATTTGTATGTAAGGAAATGGAAAAGTGGCATGTTTTTAGTTATTATGTTACAAGTGGAATAAGTGAAATGTTTTTGACTTAGTCTCATACAAATGTATGAGAAATAGAAATCATTTTCTTTTCAAGTGTGGTTAAATTTAGTAGAGCTTTGGAGATCCCATTTCCATAATTGGACATTGGAGATTGGGCTATTATAGTAGCTTCCTCCTTCTACCTTAGTGTGGACAATGGATAGTAAGGGGGTATGTTTATAGGTTGTTAGTATTGATGAATGTTGATTTCAAATTAATAGGCACGATGTCTTGATTTTTGGAACATGTGACTAAATGTGTATGAATTATATGTCGTTTACATGTTGATTTCTTGATACCTACTTACATCCTTGTATATGAGGTTACATTTTTTAATATTTTGATTACATGTATCAATATTGTAGGTTGATTACAAGAACTAATCGCTTATGTTCGACTACATGTGTTTATGCATAGGTGTAGTTGATTTGGCATTGCTTATGCATACTGTTGGTTGCATGTGGTAGTGTGTACAATGGAGTAGTGGTTGTTGTTATGCATGTATGGTCGTGGCTATGATTATGCATATATAGTAGGTCAAACATGCCTTGTGAAGTCATTGTATGTAATTTAGGTCATCATGATGTTATTGGTTGTTATGATGCTAATGTGTTGGCTGAGATAGAGCAGGAGATGCAAATCATCATAATGAGGTTGCAACATTGGACTTTGGGGTAAGAGCATATCATCATATAGGTATTGTATGTTCGGCATGCAGGTATGTAAGTTAAGGATTTTTATATGCATTAGGTTTATATACATTAGGTTTATGTACATGTATTTTGATGCTATGGTTACATTCATGATAGATGTTAGTTGATTAGTGTAGTTATATGCAAATGTGTCGGATAATCAAGAATGATAATAACCTATAGTGTATGCATTGCTATTGTTGTTGTATGTTAGATAGCTTGATGATTAGGTTATATGTTGTTGATAAGCATGATATATAGCTTATTGTTGTTATATGCTATTAGCTTGATGATTAGGGTTATTTCATTGAGATCTTGATGTTGTAATTTGGATTGGTCATATGCGTGATGGTTATGCTCATTTCATTGAAGATCTTGATGTTATATGTATTGTATTAATCTGGTTTGACCTATGAAGATAATTATGGTTGTGATATTCATGTATGAGTCAACATATTTGTGATATGGTGTCATACTAATTTAGACTGATCGTACATATATGATTTTTATGCATGAACGAAAAATTCTTATGAGCTTATGATGTGAACATGTTAGTTAGTTATCACTATGGATATCATGATTTATGTTTGAGTTGATATGTTGTGAAGTTCTATCATGCTAAACTAGATTTATTGTGAAAACAAGTTAGCTTCCCCTGAGGTACAGTAAGGTATGAAGTTGACTAAGTAGTATACTTGGTGCTTCATTCTTGATTATGTTGTCTATTGATGTTGAAAGTTTGGTGTCTATTATGTTGTCTAGTTAATTTATTTAACATGGTATGTTGCAAGTCGGTTGAATTTTTTATGAATTATGTAATATGATTATGTGTTCAAATGACCTTGTTTTAAGATGCTTGTACTAACATATATGTGTTGTGACAGTTTATATGTACTTGAGTACAGTAGGTGATAGTTGTAGTATTATGACTGATGACTATGAGTTGACTATGGATTATGACATGGTTGTTTGTAAAAGTTGATTTCAAATTGATAAATATGATTGTCTTGATATTTGGAACATGTGGTTGACATGTGTGAGCATGATGCAGGGAGTTGCATGGAAAGAGAGGTTCCCATGAAATCTTGAAGAAGGCTCGGGTTGAGCTTTCCCTGGGAACTATGGGGATTGAGTCATGGTGTTAGTCTTGTGCTTTTGATCTTTTGAGCCTGATTTGTGGCTTTTTTATGTTTGGTGCAAGGCCTCGCCACTTTGTTGTAGTGTCATATCATTATGGGCTTTCATGGTCTTCTTCTTGGTTTTTTTCTTGTCTTCTCTTTTATTGTTTTGAGTATTAGGAATTGGTTGGGAAAGAGGAAAGTTAATGGAGCTCTGGGAGAGTTGTGCGGTACCTGAAAGGTAATGTAAGATTCATGTGAAGCTAGGTGCATGAGTAAGCACAGCAGAAGAAAAGGCTATGACAATCAGTTGGACTAACTGGGTCCATTGTGGGAAATGGACGATAGTAGTATAGACATAAGAAATTTAACCAGAAAAGGTAAAGTAAATGGATTAGAGGTGTCATATGCATTGGCTCTGTTGGGAACTATAGTTCTCAATGTTGCGCATGTGTTGCATGAATTAAGGAAGTTCTCTTAACCTTGACCTTATGTTATCTGGTAATTATTTTATGATCATGATTATGTTGAAGTTTATATATGTATACATGTATGAATGTATGTCGTTGTCTGATAGGATCACATTGTTTTATGCTAATGTTTATATATGTATGTATGTATCCATGTATCTATGTTAGTATCTAATAGGGCTTTCAGGGATCATTCGTGTGGAGGAATGATTTCTTATGCAGGAGAACAACATGAAGAGGTTCCTGGTCTTACAAGGAATCAATTAGGAAGAATAGTCACGACAAATATATGAGGTTAGCATCATGTGGATATGATTTGATATTGTATACTTTTATTATGCCTATGTCTATGTTATAAAAGGTAATTTTGAAGGATACATCAACAAAGTGAAAGCAATGTTGTCTGCGACATGCTAGGATAAGCATGGATGAGATAACGAAAGCAAGGTTTCTTGGTAAGGATAGTGTGGTTTTGGATGTGTGGTACTATTGTTGAGCATATGTTGTATATGTTATACATGTTGCATCTTTGATGTGTGCACTTGCGGTGTTGTGTATACATATCATATATACATGTTATTTATGTAATGTTATGTACAGGATGGTATGAATAGGGTTGTGCGAATATTGCATATCGGGTGTTGTATACATATTGTACTATCTTCATGATGTATATGCGGTGTGTGTGCATATGGTGCTCTGTTCAAGTTGAATATGCAGTGCTATGTATAGATGATGCTATGTACATGTTGGATATGCAGTTCTATGTACAGTTGGTATTGTGTGCATGTTGTACATATGGTGCTATGTACATATGGTGTTGTGTGCATGATTGTACAAGTGGTGTTGTGAGCATGTGGTGCCATGTACATGTTGTACATATGGTGCTATGAGCATGTGGTGTTTTGTACATGTCGTGCATGTGATGCTATGTATATATGGTGTCATGTACACATCATGCATGTGGTATTGTGTACATGTGGTATTGTGTACATGTTGTAAAGTTGTGTAGTGTACATGTGGTGTTGTGTACACGTTGTGTAGGTGGCACCATGTACATGTGATGTTGTGAACATGTTGTGTAGGTGGTGCAGTGTATAGGTGGTACTGTGTACATGTACATATGGTACTAGTGTACATGTGGTATTGTGTGCATGTCGTCGATGTTGTGTTATGGGCATGCGTATTATGTATATGCATCATGTAGTCATGGTATTGCAGTGTGTGTACTCATTGTGTAGTACTTTGTGTAGGTACATGCATTGGGTGGTATTTCACATTGGGTATAGTTGGATGCATTGTGTTGTACACTAGTTGTAGGTGTATGAGTTGTACGTCAAGTGTAGGTGCATGTATTGCATGGTGTTGTGTGTCAGGTGTGGTTGTATGTGTGTGATGCACACTATGCATATGTGCACCTGGTGGAGGAGAAGGCATTGGGTGTTTGCTAGGTGTGGAAACCGATCCAGTGTCTATACAAAAGAACAAAGGCAGAAGTGAGGATTGATGAAGGATAGGTATCATTATTGTATTTCAGTTTTATTATGCATGTGATTTATGATTCTGGTATATGATGATTACATGTGAATTATGATTATGATTTATGATCTATGATTCTGGTTTATGATGGTTACATGTGATTTCTGATTTTGATGGTTATGTTTTCAGCTAACCTGATGTGACATTTTTATACATGTTTTGATCGAATATGATAGTTTGATTTGTTGTGATAGGAAGTGAACAAGATTGCACATGTACCTTATTGATGAGCTACAAATGAGGTATGATGTGAAATTATTTCAATTTATTTTAAATAAACACATGGTGGTAGTGGTCCTTAAACCGGACAAAGGATGCACAAAGCCACTGGCCTAGTAACCCCTGAACTAGACTGTGGGTTGCGGTAAATCTAGATTGTCTACCTCGGTGGGCCTAGGAATCCTTGCTGGTGAATAGTGGGATATAAGGTAAAGCGAAGAGGTGGATTTTCTCTCTGTTCGGCCTAGTGATTCTAGGATGGAATGCACGGTAAAGCTTGGAGAGTATGTCTTGGTGTAGGGCCTAGTGATCCCTAGATCAGACTGCAGATGCATGGTAAAGCCAGAAAGACTAGGAGGCACTCAAATTCCTCACGGTGTAGGTAGAGAGCTCTGGTGGCATCCACATTGATTAGTGTTTTCTATGTGTTCTGTGAGTCCCACATTCATTCTTGGAATATGGCACGAAGGTGATTGGTTGAAGGGAGGTTTGGCGAACCCAATCTATGGTCGAGTTGAATGTGGAAGTCCCATCACCAATTGGTTCATTTCATTATTAATGAAAAATTCATTCCCTTGATTTTCATGAGCAAATGTACTGGTGTATATATGGATTGTGATGGCTGATATGTTTATTGTATTTATGTTCCTATTATGTTGTTTATATGAACATTTACCCTAAAAGGTGTTACAAGAAGCTCCAAACTGGCACAAGTCTTGAGGAAACATCTGTATTTCAAACCCCCACACAGACTCAACACAATGTAAATCCATAGACAACAGAGCAAGGGGCTACAAACACTCAAGATATTGAGGTTATTTCGGCTTTTCCCACTTCCGAAATTATCTTGAGAATTGAAGAGATACCTCCATTAGATATATTCTACAGTCCTACTCATAAGGCTGTAGTTAAAATACAACAAAAGAAGAGAAAATTAGACACCACAATTGTTGCAACTCCAGAGAATGAATCAATGGATGTTGTGTGGAAAGACACTCTTGTTGACCCATCAAAAAATCTTACGAAGTTGTCACAATTTGTAGGAGCCTATGCCACAACAGCCATTGATAAAGCAACTGAAGACCGACTGTTGCTAAAAGAAAAAGAACAAAGAATTATTCTTCTTGAACAACAATTACAACAAGAGAAAACCAATCAGCAAGCAAAAGAGCAGGTATCTCAGCTTCAAAGGGAATTCGAGCAAATGAGGTTACAACACTAGGAAAGCATATTAGAAAAGGAGTCACAGATTCGCCAAATGCAGGCCATGGTGGATAAATTTAAACATAATCCTCAAACAGACGAGTTCATCAAAGAATAAATCAAGCTAAATTCCCTATTAATATATCAAGAAGAGATATTCTGCTAGAAAATCTCACAAATTAATCCTTACTGTAAGACAAGTGATAAATTGACAAACCAAGTGATTGATATGAGGTTCGAATATGAATAAATCCATAAAAGGATTTATAAATTTATTACCTGGCAAGAGTCTGATGAGGGAATAAAGGTCGATCTACCAAAACTAGAAGAATCCCACAAAGAAATTCTATTTACAAATTGGGATACACAGTTAAAGTAGGCAGAAAGGGTGAAATCGATAGCAGTAAGAGCAACAAGTAGTATAATTGAAGCTATTAATGAAAACCTCAATAGTGCCAACCTTGTCAAAGAGTACATAATAGGTTCTCTCCCATATATCAAACAACTGGAACAAAAATGGAAACAAACAACTCAGACCAAGGAGGAAGTAATCAAACAACTGACCAAACTAGATTGGGAGACATGCTGGCAGTCTTTGGTAAAATCACATAGCCAGTGGATGACTCTGCAGTGTTTAACTTCTTCTACACAAAAGATGGTGCTAGCTTTGTCAGATGCCATATTTGTTTGGTAGTTAAGAGCCACAATTGTCTAGCTGCCTCAGCTCAAACCAATGATTGACATTTGCAATCTTAAAGTTATCTAACTAACATAGTTCAAGTTGAAGGGAGCTTGTCATTAATTTAATTCTATTTTTAGTTTTAGTTTTCCCTACTCTGAGGAAGGTTGTTTGAAACCTCCTTGGCTTTTTTTTGTAATAATCTATTTTTGAGGCATGTATTTTAGTATTTAAACCCCTCCCATGCATATAGAAAGGGGTCCAGAATTTTATCAAAAACACTTTTAAAGACATTACACTTCTGTATATTTGGGAAGGTTTTGATGAAATTATTGGAACAAGATCTATTTTTCTTTGAGTATCAAGCATGCTCTACTGAAATTACACTTTTGTACTCTTAGAGTGTATTTGATTGGATGAAATTTGATCAATAGTGCTAAGCCCATGAGCAAGACCTTTCATATATGGTAATTTTATCGTATGATTGTGTTTTAATTGTGCATTAGAAATACTCTCTATTCGATTCTCTTATGTATGAAAATCTAAGTTATAGGTCTACATTATTGCACTATTGTATGATGTTTCAACTCTGATCCTATACGTAAACAATTATTACACGCGATATAGTTTTCTCAATTGTTTGGTCTAACTATTTATCCAAAACAATTATCTTGAACGATTTCATTTCTTTTAGGATTTTAATGATCTTTATTACCAATTACTTTGAAACATCTTTGTAGATCACATATCTTAGTTTATTCCGGGTTATATTTATAGTTAGATAATGTTAGATTAAGATATATGCATGTGTTTATTATTTAGATTAGATTATATTTAGTTGAATCATTCTATGTTATATCTTATATCATCCCAAAAACATTATCAAATAAATCCTCTCTGGGAAACTGGTCCCATAATCCCCATTTAGTGCCACTATACCAAACAAAAAAGGAGTTTCTTTTAAGGTCCAGACCGGGTGGTTATCCACCATGTTGTGACAGTGAATTTTGAGGCTTCAACATTTTGGCGTTAAAAGGAGGGCCTAACTATGAATGGCAAGAAAATCTAAATCAAAAATCCATTCTAAGTGTAGAACTCCCTCACCATCACCTCCGACTTCTCGGTCACATTCCAAATCCCCAAATCCTAAACAAGAAGTTCTGAAGCAATCTTTACAATCCACTAGTGTTTCTCCAAGGAAATCAAATCAACCTTCTTCTATAGAAAATCCTGAATTTTATTCTTTAATTCACAAGTTAAAAGGTATTTCTTTGTCTCGAGAAGTATCTGAATTATCTCAAGCCAATGTTTCTTCTCATTTTCCTTCCTCTCAAAGATTAACTAGATCACAAAGTGAAAATTTTGGAATTCCTCCATTTGAATTTCCTCTACCTCCTACTTGAAAGAAAAATAAGAAATCACACTCTGAAACCCATAGTGAGATTCTTTCATCATCACCAGAATCACCCTCATTCATTTCATCATCTTCGTTACAAACTCAATCATCGAGCTCACCATCTCAAATCGTGATTCACAGGTACAAGAGCATAATCCTCCTCTACCCAATCACCTTCAACCACTGGTACATATTCCACTACATAGATACCCATATGGATCAAACACCATGGACAAATCCATAATTTGTTCAAATGGCAGGGCCATTGCATCCATTACCTACTCATCCATTGAAATGGTTCCCAAAATTCAATCCCAATGATGGTCTTCCCTTTGAAGAACACATAAACAACTTCATGTTGTCCATAAATCTAAATGGAGTTGTAGAATAAGACGTAGTTGTATGATTATTCCCTTATACTTTTCAAGGATCAAGAGGATCCTAGTACTTTTCATTACCATCTGGTTCTATTAATAGTTGGAATGCATTTCAAGAACAATTCCTAACCAAGTTTGGAGATGATCGTTCAACAACCACTTTTTTTATTGATATCTCCAACCTAAAGGCTGAATCTAAAGAGTCGATTAAGGACTTGAATTCGTTATTTAACAAATTATTAAAAAAAATTCTAGTGGCATCCAGGCCAGGCACTGAAGTTCAAAATGAATGGTACATCTCTGCTCTTCCCTTGAATGCAACTATTTTGTAGACAGAGCTGCCAAACAAACTTTGGCAGAAAACATGAAAGAAGCCATAGTTGTGGAAAAACGAAACCTAGAATTAGAAGAAAGAAAATCCAAGAAGGTCACTTTCAAGGACAAATCCAAGAAGAAAGCACCTAAATATATTTTCGATCTTGAAGGTCTGCAAAAGGTACTTAAAACCATGTCCAATGAAATGGTCAACATTAAAAAGTAGGTAGCTGAGACATCTTCTAGGAAATATTTTAGACCTTATAAAAGAAATTCCCCATCTAATCTTAAACCTCCAAATACAATATCAAATGTTGAATCAGATGTGGAGGAAGAAGAAGTGTCAACAGTTGAAGAACAAACTGATGACGAAGAGACAGTTGAAGTACAAGGAATGTGGGATTGCATTCTTCCTCTGTCAGATAATGAAGAATCAGAAGAAGCTTTACCTGATGCTACTAGAAGCAAGAGCACTATTGATTTGACACAAACAAAAAAAATACATGAATCACCAACTCTTTCTCTCAAAGATAAAGTAATAGGTAAGAAATATTCTCCCAAATCCACTCAAACGACTCCTCCTCAATCCAATTCTCCACCTCTAGCCAAAACCTTGCTAGTATATGATGAGATGGAATACAGTATCATCGAAGACATGAAGAAGAATAGAGCTAGTATCACATTACATGAGATTATCAAACTAAAACATCAACAAAAGCTATTTCTCAAAGAATTAAAAGCAGTCCCCACTTCTCCTCTTCCTACTGTTATAATTTCTCATGCTGCTCAAGAAATGGGTAGGCCTCCCAATACTTCATCAGACAAAAAGAGTTCAACTAATGTTACTTTAATAGGTGGTCGATCTAAATCCAACACACCTCCTTTTCTTTTGAATTTTGATATCCTCAATAAGAATTTTCACAATTGTTTAGTAGACTCTGGAGCCTCATCCAACATTTTACCAAAAAATGTTTGTACAAAATTAAATGTTGAACCCCAGAAATATGTTGTTCGCATTGTACAGTTAGATTGATTTGAAGTCGAAGTCATAGGATAAATCAATTAGGTTACCATTAGACTCTCATCCAACTTGAAAGTATGTCAAGTGATTGACGTTCTTGTGGTCGACATCCCTGAATTCTATGTTTGATCCTTCGTAGAGATTGGTCTGAAAATCTTCATGGCTATTTCACAATCGACTGGTCCCATACGTGGCTTCCTTATAATGGTAAGCCAAATCAAATAAGGGTCGACCATAAGAAACATTTAAAGTATATCGTCATAGAACTGGAAGGAGAAAATGAGCCCGTTGCATATTGTAGTAATATCATTGGAAATTACTCAGTCGAATCGTTTTTGGGCAATTTTAATGCCCATACATCACCCTTTTTGGAAATTTTTGTTACATCACAAATTGAAAATTATTCTCATACAGATTCTTCGAAATGCATCAATTTTGTAGATAAACCTGTAGTCAATTATTTATTTTGGAAATTATTTTTGATGAATCTAAATCTAATGATGGAGCTGGGGCAGGTTGCATATTGGTTAGCCCTAAAGGAGAAAAGCTATGTTGGCATGCAGACTTGAATTTGAATGCACAAATAATACTGCTGAAACGAAGCATTAGCTCAAGGGTTGTATAAAGCCATTGGCCTTGAAGTTAAATACCTTCAAGGATTTGGAGATTCGAAAATTGTAATCAAGTAGGTGAGGAATACTATTCACTATTTTTCTTGACATTTGAAACATTATCAATCATTAGTCCAAGACCTCACCTCACATTTTTTAGAATTCAACATTTCCCCAACCCCAAGACTTCAAAATGCAAGTATTGATCTTTTGGCTAACATTGCATCCAAGCTCATACCACTAGGAGATTATAGTCATGATCAATTTTCTATAGAATTTATTTTCAGGCCTTCTATTCTCGATAACATCACCAATTGGTAACTTTTTAATAATGATATGGATATCATAAATTTTCTAACATATGAAGGCTCTTATGATGACCAGATAATAGATGAAGACCAACATGATAGCTGGTTTAAGAAAGAAATAAGTGTAAATCCCATATCTAAATCGGTGGTTAAACCAGAATACCTGTATGATCTTAAGGACAGATTCAAGAAACCAACTAACTCGAAGCTTCGAAGTTCAATATTGAGGTTTGAGTTAGTTAATCTTGAAACTGACCTTAAGCCTCAAAATATTAATCTAGGTCTTGGTCTCACACCCGATGAAAGATTAGCCTTTATTCATTTGTTGAAAAAATATAAAAAAGTTTTTGCTTGGAATTATGAAGATCTTAAGACATATGATACTTCCATCATTCAGCTTACCATTCCTATGATATCTGATGAAAATCATGTACAACAGAAGTTGAGAAAGATTCACCCAAATTTAGAAAATCATATCAAATTTGAATTGAATAAAATTCTCAAAACCAAAATAAATTTTCCTATCAGACATCCAACGTGGGTTTCTAACCTAGTTCCAGTCAGGAAAAATAATGGTGATATTCGAATTTGTATAGAATTTCGTAATCTTAACAAATCTTATCAGAAGGAAAACTTTCCATTGCCTCCTATGGAACAAATATTGCAGTCAGTTGCAGGCTCAGAGTTAACGTCTTTTCTAGATGGATTTTCAGGTTATAATAAAATTCTTGTACATCGAGATGATCAACTAAAGACCACCTTTAGAACCAAATGGGGAACATATGCTTACCAAAAGATGCCATTTGGATTAATCAATGTTGGTGTAACATTTCAGAGAGCCATGGATATAGCTTTCAAAGGTTTGGTAAATAAAACAATGGTAGGTTATTTAGATGACATAACTTTGTATTCAAAAAAGCGTGTTAATCATTTAAAGGACTTAAAACAAATCTTTGTACGTTTTAAGAGATATGGAATTTCTCTAACTCCAAAGAAATATTTCTTTGCTTTAAGTGAAGGTAAACTTCTTGGACTTATTGTATGTAAAGATGACATTCACATAGATCTTGATAGGATAAGAGAAATTTCTTAAATCTCTTTACCTCATAATAAAAAATCCATGCAATCTTTCCTAAGTCAAATAAATTTTGTCAAAATATTTGTCCCTGACTTTTCAAGAATTATTTTACCACTCCAATCTATGATAAAGGAAAAATATTTTTTTAAATGGAGACATTCTGAGCATGAAGCTTTCAATCTTATCAAACAAGCAATTATAAATGCTCCCTCTTTAGCAACACCAAATTTTTCTAATCATTTTATTTTATATAATTTTTATTTTTATTTTTTTTTTTTTTTTTTTTTTTTTTTTTTTTTTTTTTTTTTTATTTTTTTTTTTTTTTTTTTTTTTTTTTTTTTTTTTTTTTTTCTGAAACATCATATGCAGCGATTTTGACTCAACTCAATGATGAGAAAGCTAAAGCACCAATTTCTTTCTTTAGCTCCAATTTGCAGGGTGCTGAATTGAATTATTCTGATGTTGAAAAACAGGCTTTTGTTGTTTTCGAATCAATAAAACATTTCAGACCCTTTCTTCTTAAAACTCATACTAAAGTAATAGTTTCATTCTCATTAGTGATGAATTTGCTACTACAAAGAGAATTAGATGGGAAAAGAGAAAATTGGGTAACAATGCTGCAAGAGTATGACATTGAGATTAGACTAGCTAAAATTGTTAGAGGTCAAGGTTTTTGCAGAATGTTAGCTAGAGCATCCAACTTACAAGAACCAAAAGATTCAGGAGATGATATACAAATATGTGAGGTAAGCCTCAATGAGACTGAATCTAAATATGCTAATATCATATTTTATTTGAAAAATGGATATGGTCCTATGCAACTCAGTTACAAAAGAAAAAGGGCTTTGAGATTAAAAGCTAAGGAATATGAAATCATTAATGATGTTTTTTTAGGAAGAATTATGATCTTTTTCTACTTAGGTGGCTTGAAAAATATGAGGCAGAAAAGGTTTTGTAGGAACTCCATGATGGACGGGTTGGTGGACATGTTGGAGGAGACACAACGGTGCATAAAATCCTGCATGTTAGCTATTATTGGCTAACCTTGTTCAAAGATGCACATGAATATGTAAGTAAGTGAAAATTTTGTCAAACAATTGTTGGAAGACAAAGGAAACCTGCATTACCATTACAACTGGTCAAGATTGAACAACCATTTGACCAATGGGGACTGGACATAATAGGTGAGATCATTCCTCACTCTTCTAAGCAGCATAGATATATCCTTAAAGCCACTGATTACTTCACTAAGTGGGTGGAAGCAATTCCATTCAAGGTAGCCAATTCTGAAAATATCATTGAATTTATTGATCAATTTATTATTACCATATTTGGCATACCAGCTGCTCTCATGTTTGATAATGCATCATATTTCACAGGCAATTCTAGGACAAAATTTTCTCTTAAAAGAGGTTTCAAGCTTAAAGATTTTGCTAATTATTATCCTTAGGGAAATGGTTTAGCTGAATGAACAAATAAAAATATCATAAGGATCATGAAATGAACTTTTGATCAGAGTCAAAAAAATTGGCATGAATCTTTAACATATTCTCTATGGGTAGATCAAATAACATAGAGGGCCTCAATAGGCACTTCTCCTTTTAATTTGGTCTATGGGAAAGAGGTTGTTCTTCCTACAAATGTAGCTATTCCCTCTCTATCCCCAGTTCAATTTATTGAAGAAAATCCTTCCTCTTCTATGTAATTAAGGCAATTGCAAATCCTCAAACTCGAAGAAGAAAGAGATAAAGGTAAGATCATACATGCACATCATCAACAGTTAGTCAAATCTTCATTTGATGCAAATTTTGTAAGTCCTAAATATTTTCAACTCGGAGACCTTGTATTGAAGTGGGAAAAAACACATGAGGAAAAAGGTAAGCATAACAAATTCCAAAGAATGCGGCTTGGCCCATTTCATATTGCGGAACAAATTGGCCCATCAATGTTTCTATTTCAAGATTTATCACGCAAGAGAGATTCTCTGCCTATCAATGGGCAGATTTTGAAGAAATATTTTTCATAGAAGATAACCTCTTCTATCCTATGTACACTATTGCCTTTACTTTTCTTAGGAAAGTAAAAGTTAAATAGTATTTACTTTTGGCATTTCAATAAAAACTATCTTTTATATTTTGATTTTTTTTTCTTATATAAGTATAGATTGTTAAAAGAATAATTATGACATTTGAAAAATAAGCTAAGTTCTATCTCTCTAAAATTTGCTTGTTTTCCACCAAAATCATTTATCCTTTGTGAAACCCCAACTTTATAAAGAGACCTTTGTTCTATTATCAGTCAAGAAAAATATATTTAACAAAGCAAAGGCTCTTTGTAGATAAGCACCTTTAACTCTATAGTTTCCATCCATAAACTCTTTAGGAGTCAATGATTCTCCCCATCTAGTAACTTGTTCTCTTTTTAGAGTGTAATTCTAAAAGATACTAAATCTTAAAATATAAGAGGTCTCATTAAGAGTCGGCTTACCATGTTTACAGGGAAATAATAGACTGACATTACCCATACTGCATATCAAAATAGGGTAATGGCTTGAGATTATTTTAATCAAAAGATAAACAGTCTCATCATGAGCCAACATGTTTAGTTGAATTATAAGTGAATGACATTGTCACTTTTTGGCCACCAAACCATGACAATGACTTTTAAGTAGAAAAAAGGAAAATTTTTAAAAGAAAAATAAATTGTTTAAAAAAGAAAGAGAAGAGAATATATATGAGTCTGAATTTATCTTTGAAAATTGCACTCTTATTTGGATGGGATACTGAATCATTGGTGGCTAAAAGGTAACCCTGTCAAGGCTATGGATGCTTGCAGGTAGCAAAGGCTCTACCTGTGACAAATGAGTATATCTAAAAGTTAATCTACAAGAGCCCACTGCTTTATCTTTAAATCAAGTAAAGGTTGATATAGACAAAGGAAATTTCATTTTGAAAAGGATATCAAGTGGGTGATAATTAGGTGAGTTTTGATTTCTTATTCAGAGAAATGTTACTTATCTTAAATTTCATGTAATTCCTATTTTCTGAACTATCTTTATTTTAGAAGTTTTATAAGTTTCAAAAAACTATCAGAGATAACTGGTTCTTCCAGTGAATCACCAATTGTTGTATAGTTCAACAACCCCCCATTTATTGATTTAATAGTTAATATTCTATTGATAAATGGGGACCCTTCATAAAAATTCTCTAAAAAACTTAGCACTTAAGCGCTTCCTTTTTGAATTATGAGAAATAAATTCCTAAATAAACATAAGGTATCAAGCCAAAGACCCTCTGTAATAAGCTATTCTTGCTTTATCGCATATCGCTGGATCATATGTGTCACAGTTAATTAACAATTAAAATCTGTGAATTGCGATAAGAGGGACCACCATAATAAACTTTTGGTATCATAAAACTTCTCATTAAAACTAAGGCTTTGAAATAAAGTACCTATCACAATCACATAGCGACATTTACAAAAGCATAAACAAGCAAAACCTTTAGAATACATGATTGGCGATATTGCGACATAACAAGCCGAACACTCATCGCATAGCGACACTTATACAAAGACCAATATTTTGAACTAAGAAAGTTTGTGAAATGCGATATGACTTGGACCGATGGAAATACGTGATAATTGTTATAACTTTGGTTAAGTCTGGCGCCCAGTAAAAAGTCACTTTATGCAGTAAGTATTCATTCAAGCAAAATGTGCCTAAAACAATAAAATGTATTCCGCTCACATCACATCTCACAAAATCGTAAATAACTTCGATATAATGCATAACCGAGAGTTCAATGTTGTGATTTGTGATAATCTTTATTGCAATCGCATAATCGACATTGCATGCTTCAAACTGATCAGATTAAAGTTTTTCCTTACATGTTTGCGATGCGATGGCTTAAATGAATAATAAAGGCCATAATAAAAGATCTTAGTGTGTATTTAATAAGTTTTAATGGCATTTATGTTTAAACCAGCTCGATGTGATTTGATATCTTTCATCTGTAGTTTTGAATAAAAGCTTCTTCCTTGTCACCTTTCACAATTAACTATATCATTGAATTTTCACTCTCATTGTTGCTATGTGTTTATCCGATAATCTCCATTTCTCCGTTTTAGGGAACCTACAAAGGAAACAATGTTTGGAAAGATGGAGAAGAAGGGAAAAGCTACTACGTATGATAAATCAAACATGACACCACTCTTCTCCAATACCACTTGCAATAAAGACAGCGGAACCACATCATGGGAAGCTATGTATAACCTACTAGAAGAAGAGAAACCCAGGCCACTGGAAATGAAGGAAACAACTAATACAAAAGAATCATCTGACCCTTCCTACTTTGGGGTAGCATGTTCATTTTTACATAGGATAACTGCAAGACCTAAGATATTACCATACACAGATATGGCAAAATGGGTGATTGATAATGTGAATATCTCAGATAAAAATTTCAAGAATGGGAGACATGAGGTCATGGGGTCTTTCACCCCAGACAGCTTGTGCCAGATGTACCATATACCAAAGCCTCAAAATCTCTATGACAAATATTTCCTAGAACATTTTTACAAAGAGAACGAGGAACCATTGGATGTTACACAGACCTAGAAGTCAGGCTCAGAAAATTCAAACGGGAGAAATCCAGTATGTATCCAATTGCATCCCTCTCGGCCCTAGATAATTTCGCAGCTATGATGATGTGTAAGCTATTTGGTAAAGTTGATAGTACCAAATTTTCCAGAGAGTGGCTTCCATTAATTGATGCAGCGCTTAACATGATGATTATGAACTGGAGTTAGATTTTATCACACAATTTAACTATGGCTATTAGGGAATATAGGCAAAAGAGAAATATTTCCTCAAGAGATATTCCCCCTTTTTATATGAGCTCTTATGTAATGGATGCCATTTTCTTTTGTTCTCAATTTCTGAACATGGGTTGGAAGTGGACTATACAGAACCCTCTCCCCATCCATGTATACCATAAAATCTTGTGGGAATCCAAATTTAATGCCCATTTCTAGAAAATATGCCAGGGTATTATGCTGCCTTTTTATAAAACCATTTTTGATAAAAACAACCCCCAAGATTTTTGAAGAAGCCAAGATAGATATCTTGTCAGTCACAAGATGGTTCGATGAAGAAACATTCACTTGTATCAAAGTTTTTGGGAGCATTGCTGCTCCACATGTCCTCCCATATTAAATTCCAGATAAGCTATTAGCCAAAGAGATAGCTTACCAAACAATAGGGGAGGGTGGTTTAACCAAAGCCCCGAGGGAATAGAAGAAAGCACTTTGGCCTGCCTTCCCATTACAATGTGATGCTTTCACACTACATGACTATGGGTACACACGAAAATAAGTAGAGATTATTATATCTCGAAAATTGGCCACAGTTCTAGGGCAACAGTATGATCCAAATCAAGTTGCTAAAGACTTTACAACAATGGTTAAAGTTAAACAGTTTACTCATGAAGAGGATCCCTCTGATGACCTCTTTCAAGGAGTCAAAACATTTGCACAGGTCTTACATTCAGGATCATTATAGTGAAGCTCGGATGATATTAATGCTTTTCATGTATATAAGAATAAAATATTGCTAAAGGTCCCATTGGACCTATTACAAATTGAACCAATAAGAGAACCGACTCCTAGTATGAGCCTCGAGGGAAGTTCAAAGGAAACTTTTGATGAGGAAATGCAATCGAAATCAACTCACCAATCAGAACAGTCAGAAACAATCTCAGAATGCAGAAGGAAGTCCTAATAAAGATTCTGAGAAAGATACAGAAGGAAATACTGAGGAAATGAACGAACATGCCTTGGCCAATAAACAAACAAAGGTCGGTTCTACTTCAGCTCAAACAGGAAAGATTCCAGTCATTGACTTAGACAAGGAATGGGATAAATTTAATCAGAAGCTCCAAACTAGCACAATTCTTGAGGAAACATCTGGATTTTATACCCACACATAGACTCAGCACAAATTAAATCCAGAGACAACAGAGCAAGGAGTTACAAGCACTCAAGATATTGAGGTTATTCCAGCTATTCCCACTTCCGAAATTGTATTGAGAAATGAAGAGATACCTCCATTAGTTATATTCTACAGTCATACTCATAAGGCTATAGTTTAAAGACAATGAAGGAAGAGGAAATTAGACACCACCGTTGTTGCAACTCTAGAGAACGAACCAATGGATGTTGTGTGGAAAGACACTCATGTTGACCCATCAAAAAATCTTACGAAGTTGTCACAATTTACAGGAGCCTATGCCACAACAACGATTGATAAAGCAACTGAAGTCCTACCGCTGCTAAAATAAAAAGAACTGAGAATTCTTCTGCTTGAACAACAATTACAACAAGAGAAAGCCAATCAGCAAGCAAAACAACATGTAGCTCAACTTTAGAGGGAATTCAAGCAAATGAGGTTACAACACCAGGGAAGCATATCAGAAAAGGACTCGCAGATTCGCCAAATGCAGGCCATGGCGGATAAATTTAAATATAATCCTCAAACAGAAGAGTTCATGAAAGAAGAAATCAAGATAAATTCCCTATTAATAAAAAAAGAAGAGATGTTCTACCAGAAAATCTCACAAATTAATCCTTACTGTGAGACAAGTGATAAATTGACAAACCAAGTGATTGATATGAGGTTCGAATATGAAGAAATCCATAAAAGGATTTTTGAATTATTACTTGGAAGGAGTTTGAAGAGGGAAGAAAGGTTGATTTACCAAAAATAGAAGAATCCCACAAAGACATTCTATTTACAGATTGGGATACACGGTTAAAGCAGGCAGAAAGGGTGACAACGATAGTAGCAAGAGCAAAAAGCAATATAATAGAAGTCGTTATTGAAAACCTCCACAGTGCCAACATTGTCAAAGAGTGCATACCGAGGTCTCTCCCAGATATCAAACAACTAGAACAACAATAAAAACAGACAGCTCAGACCAAGGAGGAAGCAATCAAATAGCTGACCAAACTCGATTGGGAGACATACAAGCAGTATTTGGTAAAACCACATAGCCAGTGGATGACTCTGTGGTGTTTAACTACGTTGCACAAAAGATGGTGCCAGCTTTGTCAGATGCCATATTTGTTGGATAGTTAAGAGCCACAATCGGCCAACTGCCTCAGCTCAAACCAATGATCAACATTTGAAATCTTAAAGATCAAGTTAGCTGACTAAGATAGTTCAAGTTGAAAGGAGGTTGTCATTAGTTTAATTATATTTTTAGTTTTAGTTTTTCTTACTCTGAGGAAGGTTGTTTGAAACCTCCTCAACTTTTTTTGTAATAATCAATTTTTGAGGCATGTATTTTAGTATTTAAACCTCTCATGCATTTAGAAAGGGGTCCAGAATTTGATCAAAAACACTTTTAAAGACATTACACTTCTATATTTTTGGGAAGGTTTTGATGAAATTATTGGAACATGATCTATTTTTCTTTGAATATCGAGCATGCTCTACTGAAATTACACTTCTGTACTCTTATATTGTATTTGATAGGATGAAATTGGATCAATATCTCTGAGCCCATGAACAGGGCATTTCATATATGGTACTTTTATCGTATGATCGTGTTTTATTTGTGCATTAGCAATAATCTTTCTTTGATTGTCTTATGTATGAAAATCTCAGTTATAGTTCTACATTATTTCACTATCGTATGATGTTTCAACTCTGATTCTCTATTGAATACGTAAACAATTATTATATGCGATATAGTTTTCTCAATTGTTTTGTCTAACTATTTATCCAAAATAATTATCTTGAACAATTTCATTTCTTTTGGGAGTTGAATGATCTTTATTATCAATTGCTTTGAGACATCTTTGTAGATCGCATATCTTAGTTTATTCCCAAGTATATTTATAGTTAGGTAATGTTAGATTAAGATATATGCATGTGTTTATTATTTAGATTAGATTAATTTATACATAGTTGAATCATTCTACGTTATATCTTATATCATCCCATCAACATTATCAAATCAATCGACTCTGGGAAACTAGTCCCATAATCCCCAGTCGGAGCCACTATACCAAA
This sequence comes from Pinus taeda, assembly GCA_000404065.3. Classification (NCBI taxonomy): domain Eukaryota; kingdom Viridiplantae; phylum Streptophyta; class Pinopsida; order Pinales; family Pinaceae; genus Pinus; species Pinus taeda. The sequence goes on from APFE030811255.1 coordinate 115,368, forward strand.
CGAAAAAGGAGTTGCTTTTAAGGTCCGCACTCAGCGGTTATCCCCCATGTTGTTGCAGCAAATTTCGAGGCTTCAACACAATCCTAGCTCCAACTACCATAATTAGAACATTCACAACCAGACAACACAAGCCAAGAAACTACAAGATCTATGTAGCATCATCTATCTACTTCATTCAACAAATCAACATGGTTTTGAAATATATGAAATAATGACATTACATATAGGAAAACAAAGAACTCTTTGTATTGATATAAATGGAGTGAGTTACAACCATAAATAGGTGTTGATATTGTAGAATATCTCCTCCAAGTTGTTGACTTGTCCTTCCTTTGTCACAATGTGTGCCTCCAATCACCCTAAATGCATGAAAGATAACTCTCAGAGGAGCATAATGGTAGAATCACTCTCCAAAAGCCAACCCCTTACATATGGAAGGCTGTAAATATATAGAGGAGTGAGATAAATTGGAAGTTCTTATCCTTTTACTAATCTTGGGATTGAGATACAATCTTTATGGGAGGATGAGATCTAAGGATAAGCAATGGAAACTCTAAGGTAGGATAGGATAGGATTCGAAGTTTTATCTGAGGTAAATGGTTACAACATATCTTGGAAGCTTATGAAAATGGAGGCTTCAGGATTCTCTCTCTTTTTCCTGATTTCTAGAACCAATGCAGGTGCAAAGGGGAGAAACCTATAGGTGATCAACACAGGCCACAGTGGAGCAACCTATAGGTGAACGTTATCCAACAAGAGGCTAAGGTGCATTGGTCCTAAAACTGGCTCAGATGATGCAGTTTAGGAAGAAACTCCAGGGAATGAGACAGTCATGCATAGGGCTTTGTGAAATGATGATGTAAAGGGGAAATAAGATGTTAATTGATCCCATTAGGAGGATGATTGATCAGATGAGACAAAATGGCCTATAACAGTACCGAAGGAGGATTTCCTGGAAGTCGAAACCATCTCAAGTGGGGAGTAAACAACCGTAACTCCATCAGGACAAGGGTAGTATGACGCACAACCTTCGGTTGTCCCAAAACAAGATCGACAATAAGAACCAATCGCTTCAGGGGGGTAGCCGAGATTAGGGAAAAATAGAGTATTGAGAAGTAGCGCATGGAGTGCATCAACAACAAAGGCTAGGAAAAAGCGGAAGGCTACGCGCATATCCCTAGTTCAAACAGTGCTGAGAGAGAATGATTTCGAGCACATCAGAGATCGCATGAAGGATGTGGCAATGACCAATTTTGACAAGTTACAATAGACCATAGATGAGGTAAATGTCGAGCTAACCCTTCAAAGAATTACACCAGAGTTAGGAGGTATGCCATTTGTGGCATATGGATTTTAGTGCCAGGATCGATCGCATACCACTACCGCCTCATCCTCTCAACAACCTAGAAGGGTATGTTGTGTACCGAGCATTGTTTTGGAAGTATAGGAGGGGTCTATGCAACAAACATTTTCTACCTCAATACATGTTAACTTAATATTGTTAGAATTGGGTACGAAAGACTTGACACAGATGTAGTGCAATACAACCTGTGAACTAAAAAACAAGCTCACAACAACCCAAATAGACTTACAATAGAAACATAAAACTGAAGAGAGGTTGCTCTAGGAACAACAAAGGCTAGTTGAATACAATCGTGAGTGGCGCACTGCCATGGCCCAAGTAGATGAAGAATGCTTAGAGGGATCAATTGATGTAGCAACCCCCACTCAAGAGGTAGCTACAAAGGTGAGGGAGGCGATACAGGGATTAAAATAGAAAGTGACAGAGGCTGAGGCCAAACAAAAGACGCAGACATCACCCGAGGAAGAACAATGCAAAGAGTTGGTCTGAAAAAGAAAGAGCAGTTGGCTAGATACAAAATAAAATGTTAAGATATGGTAGAACAAGGTGACCAGATGCTGAACGATCTGTCTGAGGTATAAACTGTAAGATGAGTTGGCAAACAGATATTGAAAATGGAAGACCAAATTCACCAAATTGATCAAACAATGGGAAAGATCAACCTCTCTTATATGAGGAAATAAATGCATGACAAGTTGCGACTCGAGGAGTCGGTGGACAGACTCCGTCAAGAGAAGAAATCATGGATGAGTCTCTAGGATAAGGTATTAGTGATAGTGGATGAGTGTAGTGACTTGTTGAAACAAGTGCAAAATTTAAACAATGTGGATGTCGATGTTGTCACCGAGGAACCGACCGCGAGAACAGAGCACTTGAAAGCTATGGTTGAAGTGTAGGAAGAAGCATGGGGAACTTTGCAACAAGTTGTGAATGAAAAGATCGCTTCGATGAAGGAAGACTAAGTGGCTCGGGATGAGCCACATTTTTGTGTTGGGGTCCTTTTGGAGCCCAATTTTTTTTTGTTAAATTTTATAAGTATAGGACCGCACAACGGGATGAGGAGCATAAGAGATATGAGTGGACCATAGCACAGGGCTGGCGCAAGGAGCAGAGAGTGGCGCAAGTGGACATCACGCAAAGAGGTAACAGTGGCACTAAAGGATGGGAGGTACGTATAGGGGAATATTGGTAGTTAGGATTCCATAGAAGGATGGAGTTGACCAAGGATGTTGTGGTTGGTTCGAGGTTGGGGATATTTTGTGGGAGAAAGAGAACGGGCAGAGTGGAGTCAACTGGCAAGAAGATATTTTGAAGGGCCAATAATATGCATGGTCCATCTTGAGGATGGATCAGTGAATATATTAATAGTTTGTAGGACAACTAGAACCATTAGGTAGAGGGTTGAGAAGGCTCTAGGGGCTTCCAGGCGAAATAAAGAGGGTTGTCGAGGACGGGACGAGAATTTATGGTTAGATGTTAGACATTAGAAGAAGGAAAAATCAAAACTATATAGTTGGTCTACAGTTATACAATGTCTGTATCATGTATGTATGTCCTGAGTTATAGGTGGGTTTGTTAGAGTTGATAGTTGTGAAGCAACGCATTGTATCGTTCTTATATAGTTGTGTGCTTGGAGTTTAATATGATATGAATCCTGGTTCTATTTGTACTCAACATGTCTTTGAAAGGTTGGTGACCCTGTTGGTCCGTTGAATGTACTCGACGCATAACACCTTTTTCCTTGATGCTAATATAAACTAATGGATGGGTGTGTTGCCTCCTATGCTTTGTATCGATACTTGAATGTCTAATGTTACTTTTGCATAATGGCTTTCTGTGTGTTAAAATGAGTTTATAATAATTTGAATACTTGTGAATTGTGTTTAATGGCCTAAATGTTTATGGTGTTTAAGCTGTATGGGACCTATGTATGTTGATTGTGTTGTTTCAAACACTTATTAATGTGCTTAATGGGCTAGATGGTTGTGAGTTCGTTGGGGTGAATAGGTAATATTGTCTGTATGTAAGAAGGGAAAATCTTGGATAAGTGTTGGTGTAACATCTAATGGTTGGAAGCATAAACCATTGGGACTTCCTACGCGCTGTCAGTCTTACCTCGTGCAATGTCTAGTAACTGGGGAGCTTAATCTCTGCACAATACCCAATCCTGAGGTAATGGTCAAGTGCGTGTCGGTAGGGGTTTAGTGTCATAAGTGATAGACAATCCTATCAGACTGTGAAAACCTAGTTCCAACAATCACCCATTAGCATCTCGGGTGAGGCTTCACCTACTCTATGGGTGTTGCTGAAAGAGTCGATGCTAAGTAGGTTTTTGTTGGACATTGCATAGAAAATCCCAGGTCTGTCAGAATCCCGCACGCCAACACCCACTGAGTTCCATCCCCCTTCCCTCATTTAATATTATTGTTGATCGTAATCTAATGAGGCCATAATTTTGCCCAGAAAAAATGGAAATTATGGCAAATATTTTTGGAAATCCAAGTTACAATTGTCAAGCTTCAAGATTTTGGGTGCCCTAAGGGTTTTTGATGGCGCTGAATCCATTTCGACCATCAAAAAATGATTCAAACACTCCCAAAATTGAATTTTTTTATTTTTTTTCACCAATTTCTATTAAAAATTTCACACCCAAACAAAATTGTGACCTTAATAGAGAACGCCTTATTGAGGGGTCTCATTCCCATTTAACTTCTCTCCCATTAACCACACCAGGTATTGGAAATTTCTCTTTATTTCATATTAAAAAAAACGAAACTTTTACGAGAAAATATATCCATTAAAATATACGCCACTTTGAAGATCCGTACCTTTTCCTTCTCTCATAAGAAGTACCTGGATTGAAAAATTACAAATTTTTTATCGGGATAAATTGCAAAACTACATTTGGAACTACCTTGGATTGAAGAATTACAAATTTTTTAACGGGATAAATTGCAAAATTATATTTGCAACTACTATCACTGTCAAATAAAAATGTACTTCTACACTTACCCTTCTCTTCTCTTCAAATGTACCTTGAGTTTCATTCATTGTAGAATTACATTTACAATTAAAATGTGCATTTATAATCACCCTAGAGAGATCTAGAAGGCGTCGAAGTCATGTCAAAGTAGAAAACCATGGAGAAGAAGTAGATGTGTACTTTAACATCAATCATTTAAGTTGACAAGGTGTGTTTCTCATACAATGTGCAAGACAACTCACCATAATAATCCATCTTCCATCTCCCGGAATATCATATATGTGTTTCACTTTATATCTATAAGTAATTTATAAATGATGAGTAAGGAGGGTCCAAACTTGTCCTCGCTTTAACACTAATCATTTAAATTGACAAAGTGTGTTTCTCATAGAATGTGCGAGACAGCTCAACATAATAGTCTTTATATGAATGTGCAACAAACTCAAAACATAATAGTCTTCACATGAGAGTATATTTTAATTTCCAAAGTTATATTATATATGTTCCACTTGAACTATATAAGTGCAAAACATAATAACTATATTCCAACTTCCAAGTTATATTACATTATATATGTATTATAGTGGAAATATATCATTATTAAAAAAAAAAAATATTAATTAATAATAAATTAAATTTAATTGGGTCTGGAGTATATTTTAAATTGTTTCTAGGTGGTTAAGTATTGATTTTTTAGGTGTAAAGTAATATGTTAACAACTCAATCTTCAAAAGTATTTCGTAGGAATGAAAGCTTGCCACTTACGGATCACTAATAGGTAATTCTAGGTGGCATGGTTTTCCTTCAATAACAATGATGAGTCAACCTATACTTATGAATAGAAAGCAGTGATAATTATTTCCACTACTGGTTTAACAACTAAATTATGATAGATTTTACTACTATTAGAAAAAAAATGAAAATAAAAATAAAAATAAATTAATTAATTAAAATTTAATATAAATAATTAAGAAATTTAATATAAATATGAGAAATGTGATGTAAAGACTATTTTAAAATTATTATTTTAAAACTAGTAAAATATGATTCACTTATTAATTAAAAAAATAAAATAACTTAATAATATAAAATCTTGATTATTTAATTAATAATATAAATATTTATCTTCTTTATTTTATTATTTCATTAATTAAAGTGTCAATGTGATATATGATTATGTATTAATTGTTAGTTTATCGTGGGATGTTCATAATGCTAACCATCTCTATATTAAATGAAGGATTTCACTTACTGTAATTATATAATTTTTTTTATTAAAAATATTTTCATGGTTTGTTATTTTATTTTAAATTTGAATTAATGATTAGATGGTATGTGTATATCTTAAATATTTTATTATTTAACATTTTCAAATTACGGAAGTGATGTGGGTTTTTAAAACTAAAATATTTTAGACTAGATGTTTTTGTGATTCATGATATAATTTCATGATATAAGATCTTTGAAAAATACATGAGGATACATTTTATAAACTAATAAAATTTATGTATAAGGAAAAATAATTGAAATAATATTTTTAAAATGTAATTTTTGTAATTTAATATAGTGAAAATTAAAATGTTAAAGTTGTCTAAGGAGCAGTTTAATTGGTGATTAAAGTAATGTGAGTCAAGAGAAAATTGAGAGATCCAAGATTCAAATTCACGGATTGTGACCTAGTTTACAGAGAAGAGAACAAACTCTAGACTCTTGGAGATTTATTGGTAGCTAGTGTGAAACCGAATGCTAAATATATAAAAAAATACCAAAATTATTATGGTTTTTACATTTAAGGGTTTTTTGAAAAATAGCTAAGTTATAAAATTGTATAAACTTAAATATATATTATTAAGGATAACACACATGAAAAAGTAATATTCATCCTCAATTTCCTTTATATCACTAATTTTATAAATGTATTCATCCTAAAGTGGTTTTGAGTAATCTAACCATCATTTACACTATCTCGATTATGAGCGTTGATATTAATTTTAACAATATTCATTTATTTTAACTTCGTAATGTTGGATATATAATTTTGTTCTACCAAATTAGAGTTAATAAACTCTCTGCAGTGTTTCAATTGTTTCAATTTCTTTTTATTATTGATCCCATTTTCATTCAAATTTTTATTTGAGTTTTTATAGAGGTAAGATTTAATATTGTTGATATTATTAATTTGTTCATCTTTTTGAATGTTTCAATAGTTAGGCCAAACTTCATAATATCTTGCCTAACAAGTTATGATGGTTATTTCTCACATTGGAAACAACGGAATGGACTCACTAAGTTTTTCCTTAGTCAGTTTGAGTAATTTATCTTTCATATTCTATATTTAGAATGTTGGCCTTAGACTCCATAAAAGTACAATCAACATAAATCAAGAGAATGGGCTAAGGATTTTGTATTCAATTTAAAACAATAAGTTATAAAAAAATTTTGATTTGTTGAATTTTGATGGTTAGATATCAGAACCATATAGAATAAGATCAATAGCTACAACACAACATAATCTTTGCTTCTACCACTAATTAATTGATTAAGGTTATGCTTCTTTGTGTGGGGCCCACATTTTTTCCTTATTCCAGAATGCCCACATTTTCATGTCTGCAACTCCGTATCCCGCACAATAAAAACCACCTTTGTATAACTTTCCTTCGCACTTCTATACTTTGCACATTGAAATCCATCTTTGCATAAATTCTGCTGCACTTCCGCACTCTGCCAAATTTCCATAATGTGCACAATGAAAGCTTCCTCCACATCTTTGTATTCCACGCATTATGTTATTAAGGTTATATCTCTTTGTGTGGGGCCCATATTTTGACATTATTCGAGAATGCTCACATTTCCACATGTCCACACTTCTACACTCTGTATAATTTTCGTAGTATGCACAATAAAATCTTTATTCACATCTCCGCATTCCACACAATATGTTATTCAAGCTATGCCTCTTTGGGTAGGGCCCACATTTTTTTCTTTGTTCGAGAATGGTCTCATTTTTGCAATTTATCGTTATTTATGATTTCACACCTCTATATCCCTCACAATGAAATTTATCTTCGCATAGCTTTCCCCCACACCTCCATACTCCACAAAATGAAATCCATCTTTACATAGCTTTGTCAATACTTCATAGAATTTATGAAATGCATATAATGAAAGTTGTATGCATAACATAAGATGTGCGAGGAGTACCAGGAGAAAGTGAGTGCAGAGAATGCATGTCTCCTTCTCCTATGCTCATCTTAGAAGCTCTCTGAATGATGATAATCTAATAAAGCATGAAGAAAACAATCCTTAAATTTAATGACAACTACAACTCAACATTTTCATTGTACATAATCCATGACTTTTGGTGAATTGAAAGGAATGCTAAAATGCATGAACGAATGCATAAATAGTTTTGAAAACACCAAGCAATATTATTTTTTGTCGTTATTTGAGAAAGTTGCATTTCTGCAATGCACATAATTGTTAATAGCCACATATCAGGTAACCACAAGATGAAATCATATCCCAATCATCTAGCAAACCAGGAACGTTCTTGAGGAACAATCAAAGTATTCAAGTAGAAAGTAGAAGGTGTTGTTAATATTTCAAATACAGAAGTGTAGACACCCCAACTTCTCGTTGCCAATAGTCTTACCGAAATACCATTAGCATATTGCTTGAAAATGCAAGCAAAGAGAATAATATCATCATTAGATTCCTTGACAATGTAAACAAAGAAATCGTCATTATATACATAAAATGATATTTTGATGGCTTATTGTATACAACATTGTTGAGATACACACAATCAGTGTGGAGTGAAGAGGTGTAATAGAGTAATAATCAATATACATATATTCATATTCTATATTCAAATAAAAACAAATTAATAATTAATTAGATGTATATTAAAGATAAGGAAATCAAATTCAAAATTTAATCAATGCAACTTCAAAGTGTTCCACGAAAATCTTAACAATAACTTTTACTATTTTTATTTTTATTCAATTTATTTTATTTTTTATTTAAAAGTTTAATTATTATAAACAATTTATAATTAAACTCATATAACTTTTACCATTTTGAATGCAAAGATTACTTTCGTATTACACACAAATTCATGATCTTTAACAATTTCAACTTCTTGCAACACAAACTTAAGTGATGGAAGCTTTTTCCAGTGAGTGGTTGCCTCTATTATACAAATAAATTTCATTGTGTGAAGTATGAAAGAAGCTTTCATTTTTCTTCCTCTGCACCTTTGCACTCTGCATAAGAAAACATAGTCCCCGCCTCTACCGATAATTAATTGATTAAGGTTGTGTGATAATGAGGAAGAAGCATAATGAAAAAGCTTTGACATAATTCATACACTCACCTCTGTGATTTTCCAACATTACGAATTAAAGTTTCACTTTCTTACTCTGCATATTAAATTAGCCTTGTACAGAGTGTGAAGGAAGAAAGCTTGACTCAATATAATCCCCACTCTTTAGCAAAATCCATCGCACATTCTTTATCCTTCCTATGCATATCACAAAATTATGTTTTTTTGTCCATGATTTGACTTTGCATATTAAATTAACCTTGTGTAGAGTGCATAGGAAGAAAGCTCGATGTGATATAGTCTTTGTTCTTTAAAATGCTCCACTGCACACCCTTTTTCCTTCCTCCTCATATGACAAAATTAGCCTTTTTATCTGTTATCACCCAGTAATTTCCCAAGGTTAAAGAAGGAGATCACCATGGTAACCACTAACGACTTTTGGATATTAGGAGCTAGCCTTCCTAATGCTCAAAGAGGGCTCTCTCTATATGATTTAGTTTTGTTTGATGGGATATTAGGCTAGTTATGAAAGTTCATGGGGGTTTTGATTTGTGTTGAAGATTGGGTGGTGGGGATTTTTAAACAGATGGATAGAATGGTGTCTCTAGACCATTGGGCATATGGAGTCAAAAGAAGGGCAGTTGAACTAGATCAAGTCATTAAAGGAAATGTTAAAAAGGAAATATAGCAGAGTAGAATGCAGGTCTTTAGTATTGGGTTGTGTTATATTCTTTCCACAACTAGCCCATGTAGTTAACCGGGGGGTTAGAAGGGGGGAAAAGCCCCCCCTTTGTTGCGTTGATTGCATAGTGGAGGGGAGTCACAGGAGGTTTGAGGAGTGCATGTAACCCCACTCTATGGGGTTTGGGGCAGCGCCCCAATTTTTTTTTGTTTTGGACCCTATGTTAGGTTGGGCGGACCTACCTATGGTTTTGTGCATGCTTTTCGCACATGGTTTTGGACGCGATGGTTTTCGGTCCATGGTATTGGATGCTTTGGCATGTATAAATATGTTTTGTAACATTGAAAGGAACATAATGAAAAATCAAGCTGGTAGTCTCGGTTTTGGGATCTAGGGGAAAATCTTTGTGTATATGTGTTTTATGTGTTATGCTCTCGCATTGTTTATTT